>AJWJ01000018.1:0-95001 GCA_000277445.1 Polysphondylium violaceum | reverse complement strand
AAAAAAAAAATAACCAGCAACTTATTAATATTTATTTTCTACTCTATTTCCTATTTTTCAAAAACTTTTGCAAATCAATTTAAATGAACACAGGAAAAAGGTAACTTTTTATTTATTTATTTATTCAGATAATTACACACAGATAGACAGATAGATAAATTCTAGAGTTTATACACCGACACATACATCATCTTTAATACTACGACTCGACTACTATATAATAATAATACTAATTATATATACACTTTTACTACATGATTAGACAACCATATACAAATAATAACAACAACTACAGACAACCACCACAACAGCAACAACCACATATTTACCATCAATATCCCCAACAACCACAGTATCATACATACGGCCCACCTCCTCCACAATTTGGTTATCCTCCATATGTTGGATCACAACAACAATTTGTACCACCCATACATCAACAATCACCTAATATAGTTCATCCCATTTCACCCCAACACCATCAATATCAACCACAACAACATTATACAAATATCCCTCCACCAGGTTACCAACAACCACAATTCCATCAACAACCACCACCCACTTCACCAACAGGACACAGTAACAATTCAATACCAACCACACCCACTGGTCCTTCATCGGTTGCCTCACCTCAATCACCCGTATCATCAAATGTCCCACCACAACAGCAACCAACTACACCATCCCAATCATCAACCACAACACCAACAGGAACACCAAATAGAAAGGGTCAAACTCCAGTAAAACCATCAGTCAATCAACATGCTACTATGGTACAAGCAATTAAAAGAACTACCTCTGCCCCACCTTCACTAGAGGAACAAAATGCAAAATTGGCTGGTTTTACACCCAGTGGTGATAAAAGAATTTTACAAGGTGCTCCACAACCTCAACAACAAGTTCCACCACCATATATACAGGGATATTCACCAAACATTGGTAAAATGCCACCAAATATGGTACCAAGTCCACAAGGTGAAATGATGTATCCAAATCAAATGTTCTCTCAATATGGAAGACCAATGTATTATCCTGGTATGTTTTTTTATTTTTTTATAGATATATGTACTTTTTTTATTTAAAAATTAGTTTGATAAAACTAACTTTATCATCACCATTAATAGGTCCAGCATCCCCAAGCGGAGCAATGCCTCTTCAAACTCCAAGCCCACCCCCAAAAAAAGTTTTAGATATCATTGATCCAAATACAAATGAAAAAGTAAATCCAGTAAATCCATCTTCTTCTTCATCCTCATCATCAACAACTACTTCAACAACTACCACAACACCCTCATCACCATCAACACCAGCTCCAGTTTCTGCAACAACAGCTACCTCACCAGCAACAACTACAACTACTACAACACCAGCAGCCACAACATCGACCCCTGGTTATGTTTATAGTTTTAGTGCTGGTAATCTGAATTTGAGAAAGAAAAAGGATTCTACTTCTACAACTCCAGCAACAGAATCGACTACATCAACTCCAACTCCAGCTACACCAACAGCCGCCGCTGCTGTTGTTGCTGCTACTGAAGATAAAAAGGAAGAAAAGAAAGAAGTTGCAAAAGCTGAAACAACAACTGAAGCTGAAACTACAAATAAATCTGTTGAAAAAGAGGCAGAAAAACCAAAAGAAGAAGAAAAAAAAGAAGTTGCACCAGTAGCTACTACCTCAACAAAAGAAGAATCCAAGCCAAAAGAAAAGAATGAAACTGTTGAGCAACAAAAGAGCGTAGAATCTGTAGTTGATGCTATTTCAAAGGTTTCAATTAAGGATGAAAAAGTTGTTGAATCAAATAATTCAAGTACTAGCAATGATAACAGTAGTAGTAGCAGTTCAAAGGATGTGGAAAAAGATTCTACTACTGCTACCACCACTTCTACTTCTACTGCTACTACTGCTACTAAACAAGAAGAAGAAGAGGAAGAAGAATGGGAAAAGAAAGCAGAAGAAGGTTTAAATTTAACTCCATCAACCGAAAATTTAAATACCTCATCATCATCTCTTCCTCCCTCAATTCCATTTAGAAACAGTGGTGAAAAGATTGTATACAGTAAAGAAATTATGATGTCCCTTAAACCTAAAAACGTTGAAGAACCTACCATTCTCAAGGATATGAAGAACCAAATTGAAACCACAAACATGCCACTCAATAGATCAAATAACAAGATCAATAAAGGTGGTATGAATATGAATATGAACATGAACATGCCACAATATCCACAACAAATGAACATGAAGTATCCACCACAAATGAACATGAAATATCCACCCAAAGGTTTTAATCCAAATTACAACAACAAATATCCACAACAACAAGGTGGTAATTTCAATTATCAGCAACAACTTCATCAACATCAACAACAACAATATTCAATGTACAACAACCAAGGTGTTCAACCACCAATTAGTTCTCAGCCAGTCAATGAAAATCGTTGGATTCCAACCAAAGTTGCAGCTCTTAGTTCCAGTCAAATGACTCTAAGAAAGGCTAAATTCATTTTAAACAAAATTTCACCAGAGAAATTTGATGTACTCACCCGTGAACTTTTGGAACTTGGTATTGTAGAAGATGAAGAAATTCACAGAGGCACCATTGATCTTATCTTTGAAAAGGCAATCAATGAGGCTAAGTTCTGTACCATGTATTCCAATCTTTGCAAACATATCTTTGAATTTGAAAAGAGTAAAAAAGAGGAAAAGAAGAAACAAACCATTGAAAACCTCTCCGAAGAAGAATTGGCTGCCTATCAAGCACTCGACAAAAAGGGTGCAGAGGCATTTGATCAAGAACACCAGCTCAAAATCAATTTTAGATCTCTTCTCTTGTCTACTTGTCAAAAAGAATATGAAAAGATTAAATTTGAATCATTTGATCAAGTTCCAGAGAATTTAACCGGTCAAGAACGTACAGACTTTGAAGAGAAGCAATACATTGAAAGAAAAAAGGTATTTGGTCTCATCAAATTCATTGGTGAACTCTTTAAACAAGGTATGTTGGTAGAAAGAGTTATTCATGGTATTTTGATCTCCTTGATGGGCGAATTACAAAAGCCAATTGAACTCAAATTGGAATGTTTCTGTAAATTACTTTCCATCGTGGGTAGACCAATCAGTCAAAATACACAAGCCGCAGATTATTTAAATTCCTATTGCGCTAGAATGACCCAACTCATTGACTCTCCACAATTGTCTCAACGTATCAAATTCTTGATGCAAAATGTTTTGGACTTAAAGGAAAATAGTTGGATTCCAAAAGTTGATGAATCTGCCAAGACAATGAAAGAGGTTGAAAATTCCATCAACAAGGGAAGCAGCTCCAATGATAATGATAGAAAGAATATGACTGGTGTTAAAAAGAATTCTACAAATACAAATATGTTCCAAATGGCTTTTAATACAAATTCCTTTACAAAGAATCAACCACCAAAGAATAATCAACCACCTCCAATGATGTACAACAAGAATCCAGCTATGAATAAACCACCCGCAGGTTTTATGAACAATGGTATGATGAACAACAACAACAAATATCCACAACAAGGTCAATATAACAACTTTAACAATATGAATAATATGAATAACAAATATAATCAAAACAATAATAATCAAAATAATAACTCATCTGTACCATTATCATCCAATACTTCTTCATCAAATAGCAATACATCTGGTTGGGATAAAATTAAAACTATGATTGATGACAATGTCAATGAATATCTATCATTACAAGATCCAGCAGAATTTTATGAATGTATCAAATTAGATGTACCATCTGCTGATTTATATACAAACGTAATCTCACATATTCTCACACGTGCCACTGAAAAACCTCAAACTGAAAAACTTTTGGTTCAATTACTCCTCGCTTTGATTCAAGAGTTTTCAATATTCACCGAACAACACTTTAAATCTGGATATGAAATGTTTTGTGGCTCACTTGTTGACCTCTTTGAAGATAGACCAGCTGCTTACAAAACCGTTGCCAGCACCATGTATCAATTTTACACACTCAATTTATTACCACTCTCATCGGTCGCTCAATCTCTTGCCAGCCAAGTTGACAATTGTGGTCCTACCATTTCAAAGATTATCTTTGAATTCATTTTACAATTTAAAGATATGAAAAAGGCTGCTTCTGTTTTTACAGATAACAAAATCAAGTTTTCATCTTTCTTTTCCAATACTGCTGAAAAGGAAATTACAAGTTCGACTACCAATTATAACAAAGAATTGGATAGTTTTTTAGGTGCCATTCAACTCTAAACAATTGTTGTCATTTGAAAAGTTACACAAAAAAAACAAAAAAAATTTAAAAAAAATTAAATGAAAAAAAAAAATGTATCTGAATCAATTTGGGCTTTTGATTCAAATACAAATAACTTTTTTATATTTTTCTCACCAATTCCTATATTTAAATAAAATCAAGTGTTGATGGGTGTTTGTTTCGATTTAAATTAAATAATAATATTTTTTTATATTATCCAAATTCTTTTTTTCCATGATTTATTTGTTTGCCAACGATATTTTGAATAACTCTTTGGCCAATTTAATTGAATCTATTTCTATTTATTTTATTTATTTAAAAATATAAGCAAGTGGTGTTTTATGATAAAATGGTAGTTTTAATGTTTCTACAGTGTTTGGTATTTTACCTTTAAAGTATTCACCGAGTTTCAAGTACTTTATAGTTGGAGGTAAATATTCTAAATCTTGGATTGGTTGTTTCCTAGCCAGTGTTAGTTTAGTGAGAGATGGAGGTAGATCTTTTGCACTGATTTCAGAATAAAGTCCCTCTTGATATGTTTTTGTGATAAAGTTTAATTCTTGAATTGATTTTGGCAAGAATTCAAAAAGGTCACAATAGTAATCACAGCTCAATGCTTTGAGATTGCGTGGAAGAGTATTTTCACGAAAAGCAAATGGATAACATGCATGAAAGTGGATCTCCTCTACGCTGTCTGGGAAAATACCTGCTTCGAATTTTTCTTCAAATTGTTCACAATTGAAAATGATAATCTTTAGATTTTGTGGAAAGAATCCAATTGGAAATGAAAATGACTTTGAGATAGTTAATTGTTCAATGGTGTTTGGTAGTTGTATTGGATAATTTAATTTGTGTCCTAAATGTAGGATTTTAAGAAAAGGAGGTGGAGCAAATTGCCTTGTAAAATCTAAGGGCAAATTAACTTTGGTGACACTCTCTGGCAATGCACCTGGTAAAATAATTTGTTGGTAATAATTAGGAAATTCTATAGATTTGATATTTGAAATCAATGAACCTGGTTTCAAAAAATCATTGAGTTTGCAGTCTGACTTTGATACTAAATTTACTTGTAAATCTTGACCAAAAGGTTTAATTAATTCTTCTTCATCTTGTTCAAGAGTTTCTATTTTATCAATAAATTTAATTGTACCTTCTATCTGAATACTTCTAACGACTGGTGACAAATTGATAAAAGATTTATCAGTGTAAGGTCTAATTTTTACAGAATCCACAACTTTAATATGTTCAACATGGGATGGAGTTGGAAAAGACGTATTACTATTCCTACTAAAGAAACAAATATGAGAAACTGTTTTAGGAATTGTCTTAATTTTATGTATACCATTATCGTAAAAGGCAAGGTACTTCACACTGGATGGCAGCATATCAAAGTTTAGACCTTTCCGATAATATCCACCAAGTGTAATGGATGTTATTGAGGGGGGAAGAACAACATTTGAAAGTGATTGGCTAAACTTTTCGCCAAAATAAATCTCTTTCACAGAATTCGGAATTGAGTTTTCAACTATTGGTTGGTCAAAGTGCTTACCAAATATTATTCTTGAAATATGATTTGGTATTTGTCCTTCAAATATTGGTTCATTTTCTGACCAAATCACTGTTTTTGTTTTTGGGGAAATAGTTTTCTTTTTGTCATAGATTTCAATATTATCTAGTCTACTTGAAACAAATTCAGAGAATTTTTGTACAGTCGAAAAGTCTTGAGTTGAAAAAGAAATTCTTTTTACAGTGATTGGGATAACTTCTTCAAAAGAACAACGGAGGAAAATATTCTCACATTTTTTAATTTGGATGGAGGTGATTGTAGATGGAATAGAGTCTTTTTCAATTTCTGCAGTATCAAGTCCAAGACAAACTACAGCTGAAGGAACCATGTTATTAATTATTTGTTTGGTTATTGGTTTAAATCCCAAAAGAGTAAGGTGAGTAACTGATGGTGGGATTTGAAGAGATTTTAAATCAGTATAGTAATAATTAGATTTAACAAGTTCTAAATGTGTTATCCATGTTGGTATTTTTATGTTTTTAAAGTGTATAATACTTAATCTTGTAATCCCTCTCGGTAAAATTGATAAAAGATCTGTTTGATGTTCACCATAATGATTATCAAAATTAATTTGGACACCTTGAATATTTTTACAATTATTTGGAAACATTTCTTTTGTAAATAACTTGATATTTTCAAATATTAGTGTTACATTTATAAATCTATTTTGGGCTTCTATTACTTGATCAACATCTTTTGGAATAAATATTGATGGATAATTCAGTTTCATTATTTGGTCTTTCAAATAATGATTTCTCCAAATTACAAAAAATGAATCTGAATTATTACCATCGTATGAATTAATTCTAAAATTATATTTTTACATTATTGTTAAAACCAAATAAATAATAAATCACAGGTAAAATAATATACACATACATTTTAGGAGGTGGGGTATCATCTCTTTTAGTTTGATGAAGTAAATATGACAGATTATTTTCATTAAAATCTAAATTGATTACTTTAATTGTTGGTGGGATATTGAATTTTAAATTTCCATAACAATTAAATATTTCCACTGAGGGAGGTATCAAATTTTCATTTATGCCGCAGTCACTTGTTAAAGTTTTAACACTATTAGGGATTGAGCCAGGGTGTAATTTTGGGGAAGAGTATGGGTATCGGGCATAAAATAAACCTAACTCGGTTACACTTAAAGGGACGTAACCAACTGGTATCGCAATCATAGTCAAGTTTAACTTTTTGACATTTATATTTAAATTTGGTTTGACAGCCGAATATGATGACACCCTATTTCTGACTTCATGATAATCATCATTACTATATGCTGCTTCATTTATGTGTAGCTCATCTACTTTATCAACTAAATTGGGAGAAAAAACACTTGTCCAAACATCAAAGCTCATTGGAAGATTGGAGCCAGAGATTGGTTTATCGGAGTTTTTAAATACTATTTTTTTGATGTTTGGTTCTATTGTATACTCTAAATAGGTAAACATGTTTGCAAGTGGAATGTAGCTTTGATTGGGACATTTGAGGATTGTTAAAGATGAAGGAACAATCGATTTAAAATTGTGATCGGGATCAACTGGTTCTATTGTTGTTTTTCGATCATACCTTCTCCACCACTTGTGGAAAGATAGGCTCGTTAGACTTGATGGAAGTGGAATCTTTTGATTATGTGCAATATCACCCCGTATTGTCATATGTTTCAAACCACAATTGGTTGATATCTCTGGTAGTTTTAATGATTCTTTATAATACTCTTCTTTATCCATAATTGAGATCCAATAGTGAGATTCGGCTTTAATATCTAAAAACTTTAAACTCGATGGAAGAGAGAACCTTTTTCGAAATGGTTGGGTAGTTTTAATTCTAAGATGGGTTATATTGATAGGGAGTGATCCATTGATGTATATCCAATGGAATACATCATAAGTATCGATATGAATCTCTAAATGCGTTAGAGATTTTGGTAATTCGTCGGAGCCATAGATGAATTGATTAAATTGGTTACCAAGAATAAGAGTTTTAACATTTGATGGAAAATGTATATCTGACAAGGATCTATCATAACCTTGAAACTCGATATACTCGACAGAGTCTGGTATACAATTGGCCGCAATTGGTCGATTAAAGAGTGGTCCAAAAAATAATCTTTTGACCCCTATGGGAATGTAATCTGGTTTCAAAGGTTCTTTGGATAGCCACATGACTGTCTTTGTTGTGGGTGGAATTGGAAAATCGGAATTTGGAAGATATTCACAAACCCAAATACACCATCAAAGATAGGTGAATTTTGTTGTTCGTAGGAAAATTGGTCTCGATAAAAACCTGAACTCATTTTAGAGTAGTAGTTTGGGGGATAGTGTAATTTATCAAATTGTTGATAAATATCTCTAAGTTCTGGGTATGTTTTATAAGATTTCTTAATCTTAAATTGTTTACAAACGAGCCTATGAGTACTAAAACGATGCCCTGTTTTTTTAATTTGAAGTGAAGTTATTGTTTGTGGCAATACAACATCGGTCGAAAAATCGCCTTTAATGTATAAATGTTGTAAAGTTGAAGGAATATTATGATCCTCTGTGATTCCATCAATTGTTAGATGTGTGATTGATGAAGGGATATGAATATCTCTTGATAAATCAACACCAGAAACTGATAGATGAGTGACTGAAGTAGGAACAGCAACTTCTTTTTCTTTATATAGTGGTAAGAAAGACAGAAAGTATCCCATATCATCAGACTCTATTATGAAATCTAAATGACTAATATGAGAGGGAAGATTTGAAACAATTGATATGAAATCTGATTTTAAAGTATCATAATTGTAAAGTTGTTGTTGTTCTGGTTGTTCTTTTTCCTCTTCCTCTTCATCTCCCTCTTCCTCTTCATCTTCCTCTGTTGGATGATATACTGTACCAATATAAAATATTAAACCTCTAACGTCGACAGGAATATTTTCATTTTTAAATAAAAAAACTTCATCTTGATAAACATTTAATTTCACCACCTCGTCATCGTTATCTCTCTTCCTGATTATTAAAAGAAACAAAATTCAGTAATTTAAACCACTAAACTTTTGTAATTATTGATTTCTAGATTACCATTTAGAGAAGAGAGTGGTACTCTTGGTATCAGGATTTCGAGATTTAACCCTATCAGGCCAGCTGGTATCTCTCTTCATAGTTGTGCAGTTTAGGTTCACCCTAAAAAAAAAAGAAAAATGTGATCAAAAAAAAAAAATAATCTGATGACATTTGCCGAAATAAACTCTGCCTTGAATAAAAATTTTGCAAATACCAAAGAATTCTTAGTTTTTTCCTAAAATCTCAGCCCTGTATTAGAATTGAGTGAAATTTGGGTGAGAACTTGATTATCTTTAATTTACTGATCAAAAATAAAAAATCTGAATTTTCTTTAAATGTGCTTTATTTCATATGATTTGGTTGACAAGATAGTCCAATGGAATATTGATCAAAGAGTCAAACTCTTGAGACTCTATTGTGTTGGTATTTTACTTTTTATATAGAGGAGGAATAACTAGAGATTTGTAAAAGAGTAATTTATGGTGGTTTATTCTAGTGGAATAGAATTGATTTCAAAATGAGGTTTCCAATTGGTGTATGCGAAGGATGATTTGTACTCAGTGATTGTTTTTAATTAGCATAAAAAAATTGCCAGACACTTTAGTTTTGAAACCAATGATCTTTATTATCATGAAAACTACACCAATGCTGTCCAAATTTGTTAAATTTGAATTGATAATCAATTAAAAATATATATTATTTCATAACCTCTAATAAAAAATAATAAAGAATAATTGAGATTATAATTTATGATTGTGATTATGATCTCTGTCTATTATAATAATAATAATACTAATCCAAACCTTCATATAAACCTGCAGATGTACCTGAAACAAACCATTTACGATTAGCTTCCAGAGAATTAAGATCAAGTCGATCAACTACTTGGGTTATACTCATTGCAGTTAGTAAATCATGTTTATTGGCAAACACCAATATCGGACAATGTGTTAGTTCACTCTATCAATAACCCCAATTAGGCATCCTTTATCCTCTCTATATCCTTTGAATCTATAACAAATATAATACCCTGAGTATTTTGATAATAATATCTCCACAATGCTCTGATTTTATCTTGACCGCCCACATCCCAAACGGTAAAATTAATTTTTTTATACTCAACAGACTCTACATTGAATCCAATCGTTGGTATAGTTTCGACTATTTTTCCCAATTTAAGTTTATATAATATTGTTGTTTTACCTGCTGCATCAAGTCCAACTAATGAGTGATGTATTAATAAAATAGATGATTGTGATTTTAATTATAAATACTCATTAAAATCCTCGTATTGCGGAACAACTAAAAAGTCTTGTAAATAATTTTCTTATAATAATACCCATATTTAAATATCTATATATAAAAGTTCAACTAATGATTTTTAATATTTATAAAAGCATGCATGTTTATAAATAATTACAAGATCTAAATCGTGTGAAATTTAATTTATAATAAATTTTTTATTTATTTAGTTTATTTCTTTTTCTTTCCAAATTTTTCAGCTTTCTTCTTTTTGTTTAACTTTTTAATATGTTTTGGAATTTTAGTTTTTCTTCTTTCTCTATTCAATTCTTTTACCAATTTCTTACGATCCTAATAGATTTAGACAAAAAAAAACGATTAATATAAATTGAAATAAAATAATATTTTATAACTAACATACCTTTTTATCCATATCCTCTAATTTAACAGTAGAAGTTTCACCATCATCATCTTCTTCACCCTCTTCTTTATCACCTTCTTCACCATCGTCATCATCACTACCACTTTCTTCATCATCATCTTCACTATCTTCATCATCATCATCTTTTTCATTTCCAATTATATCTGGCTGTTGTTTTACACCACTTAAATCTTTGTTTATACCAGTAAGATTTTGATAAAAAATATCACTTCCTTCACCTCTTTGAATTTTACTCATATCTCTTTCCAAATCTATAATTTGATCGAGTGTACGTGGAATATATGCATTTCTAAATACTTCTTCTTGAATTTTTTGTTCGTCTGTCACTTCTCCTCTTGATTGAATCTTTTCCAACATTTTCTCTAGATATTCATCCATGTTGTCTTCGGTGATTGTAAGATCAGTGATAAATTCAAAGAGTTCTTGAATAAACATGGTGGAGACATCTTTTTTTCTGAAAAAGTCTGTGACATTGGCACAATCCATACGGAGGAAATCCAATGAATGGGGATGATCGTGTTCTACAGATTGACTGACATCAATGATATATAAACTGTTTTTATAGTAGAGAATATTGTATTCACTGAGATCGGCATGTACCAATCTACACTTGTGGAACAAGATACGCATCATCTTGATGCAATCCAAATAGAGTCCACCAAATTTCTCTTGACTAATGTTGGCATCCTTTAAACGTGGAGCTGCATAGCCGTCCATGCCAATGAATGACATGACTAAAATGTGGTTACGGAGTAACAATGGAGTTGGACAGGGGATGCCTGCTTGCTTTAAACGATTTAGATTACGAAACTCTTTTTCTGCCCATACCTTGACCATCTTTCTGGGATTGCTCTTGCTATAACCTCTTCTGAAACGGAATTCACCGGTAACATAACGATCACGATCTTTGAATACAAGAATACTGGTTTTGTAGACTTTGATGGCACGTTCGTCGCCGTCGTTGGTAAATGCGTGATACACATTGGCCTCCTTACCAGTAGACACACATCCATTGATTTCTTTGAAATGTCCCTTGTTGATCATCTTGAACAACATCAAACGGGTACGTGGATCCAATACTTGTTCAGTGGTTGCACGATCCTCTTTATCGACGATTCTAATGGCTTGCTTGTCGTCTTTTTTCTTTATCTCTTTAATATCGTTTGCAACGGAATTTGGTAAACTCTTGTATGTGTCATCGTCAATGACTCTGCCTCCGCTTCTAATTGATTTCTCTGTGTAGTCTAAATTTATTTTACTTTGATACTTTTGCTCCAACATTGATGCCTTGGGTTGAAGTGCTTTGTTTAAAATGGTTGATCTTTCACCTGGAATGACTCTGTCTTCATTGATTTCATCATAATCAGAGTCATCTGAATAGTAATCGTCGTCATAGTAATCATCTGAATAATAATCTTCGTCATCATAGTGTTGTTGTTGTTGTGATTCCTCTCCAGTAATATCTCCCGATACTGGAGCAGGTTGTTGCTCTTTATCAATAATTGATAAATTTTCCATTTATATACAAATATAAATAACTGTAAATAATAATAATTTGAATATTGTTTCGTTTTTTTTTTTCGCTTTTACATATCAAAAAAAATAAAAAAAAAATAAGAAAAAATGCAAAAAAAAAAAAGGAAAAAAACAAGGGGTGAAAAAAATCGAGAAAATCCAGAGAATTTCTCTCTTTCCAAAATAAATTAATCCAGAGATATCTGGAAATTAATATCACCGGATCGACTTCAACAATTGTGAATAATCTCTCTTTTTTCTCTTTGTTTTTTTTTTTTTTTTAATTATTTTTTTGTTGTTTTATTAAATATTATTAAATATATAGATAAATGTGTTGGTTATACAGTTGTACGTTGAGAAGAAAGAGCTAATTGAATATCTTTATCACCTAATAAACTTGAATTTTTAGAAAATTCAAAATGTGCACTATTACCACCACTATTATTGGCACCACCTAGTATACTAGGTTTTTGTAATAGTCTAGATAAATTTGCATCGGCGTAATTTCCAAGACCAAATGAACCATTGGAACTAGAGATAAATGATGTTAATTTTGATTGAAGTTGTTTAGCTTTTCTTTCGTATTGTTTGGTTACTAATTTTTGTTTTTCAATTTCATTTAATCCAAAGCTAAGTGGATTACTACTGCTACTAGCACCGCTATTTGATTTCTTATTATTACTACTTGAAATATCTAAAATCTTTGGAGTTGCCAAAGATTCCAAAACATTGCTCATCATGTGACTAACTTGTTTAGATAAATCCATAATTTCATTAAATTTAATTTGTTGTTTCTTTGATTGCTCAACACCCATGACATTATTAATATTGTTATTGTTATTACTATTATCATTTTCATCATTATTATCATCAGTAGGAGAGCTATTACTACTGTCTTTGGTGACACCACTCGACTTGGATTTCAATGAAATTAAAGTTGATTGAGGTATAATTTGATATAATTCTTTGACTGCTTTTTCAGACTTTAATTTAATATTCTCTGTACGAAGGAATTTAATAGTCTTTTTGAGAGAGATGGTTTGGATATTGTCTGCTTGAAGGAAGAGTTGATCTTGAGAGATAGTGGGAGCTGGAGCAGCTGCCTTCTTTTGGGCCTCAGAGAGGAGTGCTTGATTCTTTTGTTGAAGAGATTTGATTTCTTGTTCAAAAGTGCCTCTTTCTTTTTGATAGAGTTTGATGGCTTGACGATATTTCTTTTCGTTCTCTTCACGCTCCTTGGTGTCACGCTCAATCTTTTCTGTCAACTCGTTCTCTGCCTTTTGGAGGATCTTGATTCTCTTATCAAACGATTCCTCTTTACGTTTCTCTTCAATGAGCTCGGCTTCCTTGGCCTTGATGGATTTGAGATTTTCAAGAAGTTCAGCTTCTTTGGAGGCAATGGTGTCTCGGAGTTGACCAACCTCATTGAGTGATTGTTTGAGAATGGTGGCACGTTCAATCCATGGTGATTGTATCTTGGAGAGTGCTTCTTTGTCTTGTTCAGAAAGATCCAGATCACCGGCGAGAATAGTCTCAACAACGTCGCTGAGTTGGGTATGCATTTGATGGAATAGTTTTTCCAATGATGTTTTGTTGTGGTCGTCGCCACTGCCGTCGACAGAGTATTCGTCCTCGATGCCTACGCCAGCGACATCCAATTGGCCGACAAGGAGATCAGATTTAGCAGTGACAGTGATGACAAGTTGTTGACGTTGAGATTGGGGATCTTGCTGCATCTTGGGGAGTGCAGAGACAAGGTCAGAGAGGATCGACTTGCATGTGTTTTCAGACTTGTTGAGCAAGTCTCTGATGATGGTAGCCGTACGGATATGGGGTTTGTTGACAAGATTCTTGACAACCTTTCTGCAGACAGACAAGACCTTGGACATCTCCTTTTGTGGGAATATGGTGTCGGTGGTGTTGGTCATGCTCGAGATGTTGAGGTCGGCAAGCATGATTTGTTTGATATAGTATTGGATGTTGAGGATGTAGTTCAAGAGAATACTCCACTCGGGCTTGCAAATCAAAGACTCGTCGCTACCAAACACATTGGCAAGGATGGTGTCCAGTTTGTTGGTGATCTTTTCCAAATCAGTGGTTGCATAGGCAGAGCCAAACTGCTCGTTTTTGATGATGGATAAAAGGTGATCGAGGATCTTTTCTTGGTTTCTCATGTCTTTGGCGGAACGACCGGCTCTTAACCAATGTTCAGATGAGCATCTCTCAAGAGTGCTTGACAACCATGTGGCAGAGATATTCAAGTGGTCGAGAATATGAGTGACTTGAAGAGAGTGGCCCACTTGGCTGGCTGTGAGGGTTTCTTCTTGCTCGCCACCAAGCATTTTGGTGGTGCCAATCTCTTCGACCTTGTACACACGATTGAGATACTTTTGTGCCAACTCTGACTTTAACAAAATTCTTTGTAAAAGTAAGAGCATCTTGATGGCATCGTTATCGGCATGGAAGCCTTGTTCGGGGAGATATTCATAGACGTAGCCCAAGTGCAACTCTGCCTCTTTGGCTCTTTGTTTCTCTAATTGATGGTCAATCTCCATGGCGGTGGCACGGATAACTTGATTTTGTAATTGAATATTCTGACTGAGAAGCTGTTGCTGGATGGCGGTCCAAGACGAGGATTTCTCTGAATTTTCCTCGTCACGTTTACGCATCTCTTCGAGTTTGTGTTGGAGTCTGCCGACAAGATCTCTGAATTGAGCCATGGTCTTTTCTGCCTCTTGGAGCTTGAGCTGGCTGTTGGCCAATTGGCCAGAGAGATTCAAGTTTTCAATCTCTTTGGCATTGATATCTTGACGAAGACTCTTTTCCAAAGCGGTTTGGTTTTCGGTCAATTCGGCATAGAGGTCACGGAAATCTTCAAGATCGGCCAATGTTCCCTTGAGTTCGCCCAACTCTTCGCTCAACTCCAAATTCTTGTCGGTGAGATCGGTGATGAGAGACTCTGAGACCTCGGCATCCTCGAGTGCTTGCTTCAACTCGACAATCTCTTCCAATTTCTCGCTCAACTCTTGTTCAAGCTTACTAGACTTCTCGTTGATGCTATTGAATTGCTTGGTGAGTGATTCAATGTCTTTGGTCTTTTTGGTGATGTCGTGTTTATCGTTGATGGTCATGTCACGGAGTTTGACGACGGCTTCTTTTAATTTCTCGTTTTGTTCTTGAAGCACAATGACATCTGTGGGCAATGATTCGTCAATGACTCTTGGCTTCTCTTCAAGGGATTCCAATTTCATTGTTTCAAACTCAATCTTTATCATCTCCATCTCTTCTTTGAGCTCTTCGTATTCCATTTCCTTTAATTCCAATTTCTCCTCAACCAACTCTTTATCCAATGTCAACAACTCTAAATTTTCATTCAATTGATTGATTTGGTCCAATAAACTTTGTCTTTCTTTTTCAAAATCACCTTTATCTTTTGTCAATTGTTTTTCAATTGATTCCTAATGATTGATATTTGTTAGTATCTTTTAGTGTCTGTCTATCAGTATAGTCAACTCTATTTACATCATATTTTTGTTGTTGTTTAAGTAATTGATCATTTTCTTTTTCTTTTGAGGATATTGATTTCTCTAGTTGTTGAATTTGTTTCTCATAGTCTTTGGATGCTTTGTCTTTGGCAGATGTGATCTCTTTGATCTTGTCTTGAAGAGTATTTATTTCTTCAGTTGAATTGTTTTTGTATTCAGTCAATTCATTGATGGTCTTCATCATTTTCTCTATGGTTTCATTCATCTGTACACTCATTGGATTTGAAATTGATTTATTCAACAAATCGTTGATTTCCTCTTCTTCTTCATCATCATCTTCTCCCAACATAATCTTTGGTTTCTTTCTTTCACTCATTGGTGATGCAGCTGGTATGCTTGGTTCTATTAAATTGGTTGATGATGAGATTTTAATTGGTGTTACAGGTTCTGTTGTGGTTGTTGTTGTTGTTGTTGTTGGTTGTGGTGTTGGTGTTGGTGTTGGTTTAGGTATTTCTGGTACTACAGGTGTAGGAGTGGTGGTGGTTGTGGTGGTGGTGGTGGTGGGTACTGTAGTTGTTGGTGGTGAAATAGAAGATGATGACTCCTTTAATTTAGATACAGATGGTTTGGGAATTGATGTTGTTGATGGTTTGCTAATGCCACCAATGGATGGTCTGGGAATTTTGGTTGCTGTAGATGTTGATGTTTCCTCAATTGGTTCTGTTGGTGGTGATGCTTGCTGTTGTTGTTGTTGTTGTTGTTGTTGTTGTTGTTGTTGTTGTTGTTGTTGTTGTTGTTGTTGTTGTTGTTGTTGTTGTTGTTCGACTTACTTTTGGTGATGAAACTTTTGGTGAAACGGTCTCTTCTTTTTCTGCAATTGGTGGAGATGAAGTTGACTTCTTTTCCTCGACTGGTGGTGATGTAGATGTAGTAGTGGTGGTAGATGTAGCAGATGTTAATGCTGCTGCTTGGGAGGGTGTTAAACTTGGTCTTTTAATACCAGATTCTGTTGGTTTTCTAATGCCACTTGATGATCCTGTTGCTGTTGTGGGTGGTGATGTATTTGATGTTGATGTTGGGGTAGGTGTACTAGTTGTTGGTGCTAAACTAGGTCTTCCTTTACCCAATGATGAGGGTGGTCTAATACCCGTTGAAGAGGGTGGTCTGATGCTTGATGAGGCAGGCTGTTTAATGCCTGATGGAGCAGGAGTTGCTGGTGGGGGCATCAACATATCATCTGCTTCGCCGCCGTCACCCGACTCTAATGTAACCATATTTGTTTTAACAAATATACCGTGTGAAGGTTTACAATCAAAGTATCTCTCCCCTTGCACTGTACCATCATTCTTTCCCGCTAGACAATGAAACGATATGATTAGAGTTGTGTTGATTGCCACTATTGATTCTACCTATAAACAACACCTACCTGGCTTATCCAATTCTATGCCAACCCATCTGCCTGCTGCAAACTTTGTCATACCGACATACTTTACCATACCCAATCCCAATTCAGGCTTACCAGTGATGGATGCTCTCGATCCCACCGGTATTGATTTACCTTCTTCTGCCATTATAATTTATATTGAGAATATATTTATCCGTGTGATATACACCCTCGCGCGCTCCCCTCCTATGTATAATTATAACAGCCTGAATGAATTAAAACTACAGAGTGTGTATGAAATAGATGTATCAATCGATTGTCTGTTTGATGAAACTAAATTATTTGTGATGATCACAGCAATTTAAATTTTTGATGAAATTCGTTAAAGTTTTTTTTTTTTTTTTTTTTTTTTATTCTATTTAAAAAAAAAAAACTGTTTTATTTGTAAAAGTTGGTATGGAAATATATATTAAATATGATTTGAGGTTTTATATACATGGGTATAATATCATAAAATATTATTGATTGTTTTTTTCTATATTTTTTTTTTTTATCCAAAGAATAATTATTTTTAAAATGAGATATATAAAATTAATTAATAGTTATTGTCATTGGATAATTGGGATATATGGAGGGAATAAATAAATATAACTATAATATTTGGAAAGTAATTAATAACGGTCATTGGAGCATTCTTTGGCGCCACATATTAATCTATTGAATATCTTTGATTTATAGTATTTTAATTTTCCTTTTTCAGATTTTGATCTATTGGAACGGCCACGTTGATTGCCTCCCAACTTTTTAATCTCTCTAACTAGTTCGAAAAATGATTCATCCACATTTGATTTTCTCTTTGCAGAGGTTTCAAAGAATGGACAACCATACAATCTGGCCAATTCTTTGCCTTCGGATGCTGTGACTTGACGTTGTTTTTCTAAATCTGATTTATTGCCTACCAATATCATGGGAAATTTCTCTGTATCTTTGACTCTTTTAATTTGCTCGACAAATGTTGCAACCTCTTCAAATGTTCTTCTGCAGGTGATATCATAGGCAAGAATAAAACCTTGGCCTGTTCTCATATATTGATCTCTCATTGCAGAGTAATCATCTTGTCCGGCTGTATCTAGAATATCAAGTAAATAGGTAACTTCATCGATTTGGCATTGTCTTCTATAACTGTCCTCAATGGTTGGATCATATTCTTCAATAAAATGATTTTGAATAAATTGTATAGTCAATGCAGATTTTCTATATGAAATATTTTTGGTTAGTAAGTAAAACTACTATTGATGCTAATCTATCTCAAAATTGTATCTTACCCAACAGCACCAGCACCCAATACTACTAATCTAAAAGTCGTGTATACATTATGTGTCATTTTACAGGTGTGTATATATATATATATATTTATAAATAAATAAATTAAAGATGGTAGATAAAAAATATGATCTCGAAATAAATGAAGATAAATAATCGGAAATTAAATAAATATATACAAATAAATAAAAAAAAATTAAAATGAGGATAATGAACAACACAAAAATTTATTTATACAATGGATAAATATATACACAGACAATATTATTATAAATGATTTGTAAAGCCTTTTTTTCGTTAATTTAAAGATACTCATGTGTTTAATTTTTTTTATTTTAAATGTTTTGTGTTGTTGTTGTTTGAAGAGTGTGTGATTGAACTGGGGTTAATTGAAAAAGGTGATCACACCCTATTTTATTTTTAGAATTATCCTCACTCACCCACACATCTTTTGCATTTTTTCATATATCTAGCACACATACACAAAGTCATACTTTCGTATCACACACCATCACCATTACCTTGGATATCACTCACACACGCACACGCACACGCACTTAATATGAAATAAATACTAATAACACTCACACATACTCTAATTGGGATTTACCCCTACGCTCTTCTTTCTTGCTACCAACACTGGTGTGTGTTGGTGTGGTGAGTGTGTGTATCATATATTTCAGAACCAATCAATTATTTGAAATTTTCCTTTTATGAAATCTGTATCTGTATGTAAACCATTGTGTGATGTGTGTGATGTAGATAGTGATTAGATTTTCAGTTATCGGATATCCTCCTTTTGTTTTTTGTTTTTTATTTTTTTTTTTTCAATATTAAAATATGTCCAAGAAAAATGATTTTTGAAAGGTTAAGAAATTGAATCAAGGGAGGTTAAATGTTTAAATATAGTAGTTTTCTCATCACAATTGGAGAGAAGAGCAAAATTGGAGCACACTAAAAACATAACGTAAATTTCTTTAAAAGGCTATGAGGGAGGTTATCTTCTTTATAATAAAGGTTTAAAATAAAACCAACCTCAATACCAAGGCTTTAATTATAAGTTAATTTTAAAAGCAGTGTGCATCACCATCACAACTTTGAGTAAAAAAAGACCTTTAAAAAATCTTGATTTACATCTTTGATGAGATTCTCTTTTTGGTATGATTATTATTTTGCCTGTTTAGATATCTCTAAGAAGAGGAGAGTGATTTGTTAAAAGGATCACCAATCGAAATTTAACAATTATTTTCTTGTGCACAAGAAAAAAAACAAAATTTTTAAGGTCATAAAGCTAAAACCGAAAAGAGTAAAAATCTATGCCCAACAATTTTTTCTATAAAAGGTTATTAAAGAAGTTCATATTCAAAGGTTTTTTTTTTTTTAACGCCTTTTTTTCAATCAAAAAAAGTTTACTTGAAACAAAATCTCACTTTTCAGATATTTAAAGTTTTGCAAAAGAAACAAAAAAACAGCTGAAAAATGCAAAGAGTGCCTTGTGCAAAGGGTTAGAAAAAAAAAAAACCCAAAAGGGTCCTTATTTGCATTTTTTAATAATGAATGTCATATGGTTTATAGTTTATTTTATAAATATATGTATTTAAAATAATCATAATCAAAATAATTCAAGGTATTGAGCAAAGTGTGAATAGTGAGCTTTGCAGGTCCTGTGTGAGGCATAGTGAGTGATTGATTGAGTAAAATGAAAGAATCATTATTTTAATATCATCATTAACAAAAGCAGATGTGCGGAGAGGGGCTGGGGGGAGAATTTGCCTACCGACCAGTAGATCGATTGAATTGTGTCCAAAAAGTTGAATATCTTTTTTTTTCTCATCCTAAACCTTTTTTTTTTTTTTTTTTTTCTTACCCACCCCTCACCCATCAGCAATTGCTGAAAATTCATAGTTTTTTAATCTTTACAGAGGCTCAACAAAAACATTTGCTAAACCTTGCCCCGATAACTATACGTAAATTTATGAATTATCAAATGTTTTTTTTTTTAAAAATTAATTTTTTTCTTTTTTAATTTTTAATTTTTTCGACAATTTTTGCGTTTTGCAAATCAATCATCATCATCATCATTTTTGTAGCCAAATAATTTAATTTATACACAAATTCTCGCCGTCGCCTCTTCTCAACTAGTTTCATTGTACTTTTCCTTTTTCAACACGCTCCCTTTTATAGCAGTTTTATCTGTGTGTTTATATAAATTTTTTTTATTTGCAAGTGCTTGCCTAAGCCTACCTTCCCTGTTCACCCCCAAATTCACCACATATTAATATTATTTAAATCTCACACATCACAAATATAATTAATTTAATTATTCAATTTTCATTCACACACTATCGTCACCATCACTTTTCAATCATTATTTATTCGTATACCTATTCATACACATATACATACCTATAGAAAGATAGATATAGATACACAAACAATTTAAATATATCTAATATATCTATATCTATATCTATATCTATATCTATATCTATATCTATATCTATATCTATATCTATATCTATATCTATATCTATATCTTCATACGTCCGTTCAAATCTACAAACCGATACCAGTGCACTACAATACACTTGTACAACCGTAGATTATTTCATATCCATATATTATTTTCATTGTCTTTTTTTTTTTACATTCAAACTGAGAAAAAAAAAAAATTAGTTAATTCATCACTCGTTCATATACCCTGATTCACCACACAATAAATCTCATCTTTGTGTGTTCCTCTCAATAGTAGTGCGTATTTAAATCTCACTATTAAATCTATATATTAGGCCTCGCCCTCATTACCACGGCAAAAAAAAAAACAAAAAAAAAACAATCAAAAACCTGAAAAGTGCCTCAAAAAAAAAAAAAAAAAACAACAAATTCCATATAAAAAAAAATCTATCAATTAATATAAATCACAAAAATATAATATAAACAACAATTCAATGGGTCCAATCGAAGCAAATAATAATAGTAACACCACTACCAACAATAATAACAAGATGAACAATTCTTCATCACACCAAAACAATTTTAACAATAATACTAATGTACCAAATGTTTCAAATTTAATTAATCATAGTAACAATAACAATAATAATAATAATAGTAATACAATCACTGCAGATATAAATAACACCAACGCATTTAATACTGCATATCAAAATTTAATGTCACTCAAATCATTAAATTCCAACAACACAAACTCTTTATCAACCTCCAACAATAACAATAGAGTATATCCATTATACCAAGGATATAATCAAAATACTTATTTAAACAATAATAATAATTCTGAAAATGGTTTTGTTGAAAAGGTAAGATATAATTTAATTCAATATTGGTAATTTAATTTCCAAATATTAATAACAATAATACTACCAAAATAGTTTTCAATGAATAATGAAAATGAACATTCTAAAGCAACCATCTATTTGCCAATTCCAGCCATTAGCAGCTATCCAAATTGGACAACTCCAGCCACTGCAAATACTACTTATAGCAGTCCATATCAAATCTCTACTACTAGTGAATCAACTCCTTCTTCCACCACCTCGGCTAGTAATACCAACTCTGCTTACTATCAACCACCAACTTCTGCAGCTGTTCAACATCCAAATAATTGGGTTTTCTATAATAGATATCCAGGTCAACCAAACAACGGCACAAGCTCTGGTATTGCTCAACAACAACCATCCATTTTGACCTCTCAACAAGTTGCTGCTCTCTCTTTACAAAGTATGAGTGAGTTTAATACTCAACAACCATCAGTTTTACAACACCATCAACAACCAGCACAAAACTACCAACAAACTTTTTCACAACCATCACTTCAATTATCTCCATCCACTTCACCATTACTCTCACCAAACTCTTCAAATATTCCAAACCCTTTCAACTCTTTTCCTAATGCATACAATGCCATTGATTATTCTGATAGAGAATATAAAAGAAAAACATCATTGAAGATTAGCCAATTACCAATCGTCTCCAACAACAACCACAACAATGGTAGTAATAGTACATTTCAATCGCCACAAATATCACCAAGAAATATTGATTCTAATGGATTGATTTCCCCATCAACCACTGTAAACTATAAAAGTTTAGAAGATTGGTCAGTCCAAACCACCACCTATTCCCTACATGACGGATTCCAAAAGAAAATTAAAACTGAAAGCTCTGAATCAACTCCCTCCTCTTCCACTGTCAATTCACCAAGAGGTAACAATAACATCAACAACTCTTTTAAATTTTTTGATAATCAACAATCACCAACCAATTCAAATTGTACATCACCAATATTAAAATCTTCATTTTCATTTTTAAATGAAAATTCATCACAACAACAATCTTCACTTCCAATTGTTTCTTTACTTTCATCATCCACTTTTTCCAATAACTACAATAATAATAGTTTCCAAAATAACAATAACAATGATAATAACAACAACAACAACAATATTACTAGAACATGTTGTTGTATCTCAATTCCAATTAAAAGTGATAATTCAAACAAACCAGCAGTTGATTGTGATCAATTTTCTGTACCATTAAACTTATTTGATGAATGGTTGGAAGCTGAAGGATATATAAATGGCGTTACCTATATAAAAAGCGGAGGTAAAGTTATTGGTGCTCATGCAGATAGAAAGACATTGAATCTCAAACAAGAGTATAGTGAAAAACCAAAATCCAATGGTTCAAGAAAAACCAAAAGAGAGTTGTTGTGGACTCAAAAATATGTCTGTGCTCGTGCTGGTTTACCTTCTAGAAGATCTGATGACGAGTCTGAAGAAAAACAAAAACAACAACAAACAGTCGATGGCAATACCTCTCCAGTCACTACACCCAGAAGAAAAAAGGCATCAAGCAAAAAATGTGGTTGTCAATGTAGAATAGTTATCTCTGTCTATGCAGACGACAAAACATATGCCGTTGTAAGAAAAATTGCTGATCACTCTGCTCATATGAGTGATGAACAAGTGGTGAATCCTAAAAATCAACAACAACAACTTCATAAAAGATTTTGTTTAGTTCATCAACTTTCCAACAGTGGTTCTTCCATCGCTTTATCACCATCCTCACCATCATCGCTAAACCAATACAATAACACTGCTAGTAATAGTAACAGCACTAGTAGCAGTGCCATTCACTCACCATCTCACTCACCCTCTCACACTCCATTATCACTTTCATTGACAAACATTCCATCAAGCTCCTCTTTATCATCCTCATCATCATTCTCGACATCTTTGTCTGCAGCCATCTCAAACACAATTTTACCATCATCATCATCATCATCATCATCCTCAACAACCTCTTCGTTTGTAACCACAACCGACTTTAAACTCGAGTCTGCCCTCAATGCTCAAAGTAGCCTAATCTCTGCCCTTAGAGATTAAAATCTAATAAAATGTATTTTTTTTGAAAAGCCCACCCACACAACACATATATAGCATATTTTTTCTCTCCCAAAATGATATGATCAGAAGGCAAAGCAAAAAAAAAAAAAAAAAAACGACATCAAAAAAAATAACCATTCTTGTAGGCCATTCGTTGAATTGAGAAACACAAAAAAAAACCAAATTACATCACAATCTGAATCACCGTCAACATTGTTGAGGCGAGTGCCGCTATGAGGAGTGGTATGGGGGGCGAATAAAAAAGCCCCGCTATTAAAAAAGGCAAAAGGGTTCAAAATTCACAAAACAAACAGACCAATCAAATGTTGAAATTCTACGCTTACGAATTCGAATCTTAATTATTTTCCCCAAAAAGACAATGATTTTTTTGAAAAGTTTGACCTGAAAAAAAAATCATATGAAAAATTAACAACACAACTTCCACTCCTCACTCAAACTCAAACATTAATCGCGTGGGAGGAGCAAATATTTTAAAATAAAAAAAAAGCAGACAGGTCTTAGAGTTGAAAAAAACAACAACCACAATTCACCTATTAGGGGGTGAAAAAAGAGAAAAAAAGTATATGTCTTCCTGCTTTCAATCCAAAGCCATCCAAAGAAATGCTCACAGAGCCTCTAAACAATGTTGCTGTTTGTGTGAAAAAAGGATTTCCACAGTACATATAAAGTAAAAAACGTACTTTTTTGCCGATTCGCTAATTTATCTTTTTTTCAAAAACTTTTTTCACAATTTTAGCGGCTAAAGGGTGGGCTAGGGGGATATATTTACAGAAAAAAAAAGTCAGTTGGCTCTAAAAGAAAAGAGAAAATAACGATGTGAGGGGACTGCCTCCAGCATTTAGTAAGCATTGATCACCACCACTAATCAACCTTGCACAAAAAATTTTCAATACATCATAATTTAATAAATTTTCCAACCTCTGCCCACCACCAAATTTGTATGACATAGTTCATATATTTATTTTTATATATCTCTCACAGTCACAATCTCCGTTACTCTTTCACATACAAATAATCACCCTGTGTATTGTGTATCATCTATCATTTATTATTATTTTAATATTATTATTATTAATCTGACCGTTAGTATTTATTGTTGTCAACAGTGTGTGCCATCATTCATTGAGTTATTGGTCTATCTATTTTGGGAGATCTTAGTTTCAATGTCCTTCCCATCACAACAAATCTGCCCACTACTGTCAATTACCACACAATCAGTTTAACACAGTGTGTTGTGTTAGAGTTGTTTTTTCATTCTAATCATTCATCGCCCCCCCATTTTCTATTTTTCCCACCCACACTCACCCCCCATCCCATTCAATTTTGCTACTGTTGAATTTTTTTTTAAAATTTAAAAAAATTGCAATTTTTTTTCAATTTTTTTTTGAATTTTTTACTTTTTTCTTGAATCACCCCACGCTCTGTATAATTGCCTATTATCAATCCAATAGAGAGGGAGGGCGTGTTTTTGGATATAGATAGCCTTCATTATTACCCTTCTTTCATTTCTTTTTTTTTTTTTTAACCACATATACCATTTATTTATTTTATTTATTATAAATATATACACCTGGACCAGCATCTATTCTGCATTTTTTAAAATTATTTATATATATATTTTTTTCTCTCAATAAGCACCCGTCCTAGCGTGTGGCATAATATTAATTAATTTAAAGAAACAATCGTATTCCATCCCTTATGTGTTGTTCAAATTGTTGAGGCAATTCAGGAGGACAAAGGAAAACAATATTTATTCTATTCACCCACTTTTTTTAAAATATTTTAATTCTAAAAACAACATTGTTTTTATTGTAGTAATAGTATAGTATCTATAAATACTCAGAATTCATTACCACCCACAACCATATCAGGCACACGCACACAAACACGATATTTTTATATATAATAAAATGGACACACCATCACCACAACAACCATCAACACTTCATCAGAGTGGTAGTGGACCCCAAACATCTTTTTCGGGAAGTTATTGCAATTATGACCTCTTTACCCAAGATACTCTTTTTGACCCTACTTTTTCTTCAATGGAAACAGATGTATGTGTGTCGGAATTAATTTTCTCTACTCGTTCGCGGCACTCGCTACTTTTTTTACCGCAATATAATATTAACCTGTTTTTAAACTTTTTTTTTTTTTTTTTTTTCTTTTTTTTTTTTTTTAAAACAGAATAACAATGAGCTGAAAAACAATGGAGTTGCAACATCAAATATAAATATCAATCATCATAATGGTGGCAATGGTAATATGCCAATATTCTATATTCAGCATAATACACCACAACAAATCTATCAACAACAACAACAAATCCACCCATCACAACAAATTTATCAACAAATGCATCATATTCAACAACAACAACAACAATTGCATCATCAAGGTTCATATGAACAACTACAACAACAACATCATAATCATAATCAATATGAGTTGCAACATATTCAACATCAACAACAACAAAATGGTATTGATTATAATCAACAACAAACATCACCACCTCAACATATATATACAAACACCAGTCAAAATATATTTAATAACTACCAACAACATATGAGTACCGGAATATCTATTCCAAATGCTCAACAATTACAACAACAACAATTTAAATCAAACCCAACTGATATCAAACAACAACAACCACCACAACAACAACAACAACTACAAGCTATTCCAAACCAATATGTCGTTCATAATAGTTTTTCAGCACCAGCTGCCACTTATAGCCAATCATATAATTCTTATTTATCAAGATCCACACCATCACTTTTTGTAAATACATCAAATCTAAATGGTGGTATCAGTGAAACTGATGATTCATTTAAACCAGTTTTAATTCACAACAACAATAACCCATCTTCACCATCACCATCATCCTCGTCCTATTTATCTATGCCATCATCTACTCCTGTGCAAATTATACCAGAGAGCAACAACCATAACAATCAAATTAATTCCAGTGGTGGATTTCATATTGGTACACCAGGCACACCTACTAGTTCTTTGGCAAATTCTCTATTGGACATCAATTTGTCATCATCGCCATCATCAACACCTTCCTCACCCATTGTGTCTTCTATTGTAAAGAAAAGTGGAAAATCAAGTGGTAGCAGTAGCGGTAGCAGTAGAAAGAAGCCAACAAAACACGATTCAATCGAAAACATGGCAACCATGATCAAATCCTCGAATCTTAAAGAAGGCAAACGATCAAACAGCTCACCAAACCTTAAAAAACAGTTGCAATTGCAACAAATCCAACAACAGCTTTCGCTCATTCCACAAAATGGTGACAGTAACTTGATTCCCCAACCATTCAATTCCAATGAAAACAACAATGATACATCGTTTGGTAATGATACCTCTATCGATAACAACAACAACGGTTCATTGAGTAACGCAACTCTTTGTTCACCAAATACACAGTTGGGTGTAAGTATACCCGATTCACCTTTACTATTTTCACAATCATCACCATCGCAATCACCTCGTTCTGTCAAGGGAAAGAAAATACAGGTGAGCACTGCAGGTGGTGCAGCTGTCCAAGCCATCCATTCACCCCAATCCCTCACATCACCCAACTTGTCGTCATCACATGGCACACTGCTCACACCAACCATGTCGGGCTTATCGCTGTCTGCATCATTTGGCCAAACACCATTCTCACCACCCTCATCGCAACAGCCACCCTTGGCCTCGTCGCCCAATCTCTCTTCGTCGCCCTTGTTGAATCGTAGCAATAGTTTTTTGGGCATGGGCAGACTGGATCTCCAAGACTCGTGCGGCAGCATTGGTGGCGGAGAACTCTCGCCCACTTCATCACCCGGCCTCTCGTCGTCAACGTCCAACCTCATCCAATTCAACTCTGTGTTTAGCATCTTTAGCAACCCCGAGTTTATCAAAAAGCTCAGAGACGCCTTTGTGCCCCTCCAGTTCAACCCCGATGAATCATCGCTCGAGGACAACATCCACAAGCTCAAGTCTGTCATCTCGAATCTCCAAGACAATGTGAAAAAGGACCTGTCGGCCTCGATGATGGAGCTCTCGAGTGATTGCCAAAAGGATGTCTATGACGACCAGCTCTCGCCATCAGTCGTGCAGAAAAAGTTTACCAATTTCAACTTGTTTCGTATGATGATGTTGCCAGACTCTCAAAATGTGTCTATTCCTCTGCCCACCTTTCACAGCGGCTATGCGTTGGTTGGCTCTACCGATGCCGCCTACAAAAACCAGTTGTCCCACAGCAACTCTTTTAATCAATCCTCTGATGAAATGTTTAAAGACAACACCGACAATGACAAAGACAGTGATGATTACATAAATTCAAGTGGTGATAAATATGTAAATAATGTTAATAGCAATGGTAGTGATACCGATCATAATGATTCTTGTAATAATAGTAATAATATTACTACACAACAAAGTAATAATAATAATAGTTGTAATAATAATAATAATAATGTTAATAATGAAAATTGTATAAATGGAAATTTAAATAGTAGCGGTAAAAGAAGTAAAAAGATTTTAAGAGGAGACTCTTCAAATAATATTGTATTTAGTCCAAACATCAATGCCAACGATTCAAACAATACTCCCAGAAGTAATAGTTTTGATTCAATTAAAAGTGAAGACATTAAAAATGAAGTTATCAGTGAAGATAATGTTACCATTAATGGTGGCAATAACAACAACAGCATGTTGTCTGGCTCTTGGGGTGTTTTACCTCCTCAACAATATGGCATTATCCCAGATTACTCTATGGGTATTCCACCACAATATCTATACAACACTGTAGTTAATCCATCTTCCTATTTGTATAGTCATAATCCTTATGCCATAAGTACAACCACAACTTCAATGTCAATGTTGCCTCCCTCAACTTCGACTCTTTTATCAACCTCTTATTCTTGTATACCTCCACCATCATCATCATCATCAACACCAACACCTCCACCAGTAAACCATCAAACTCCTTTAATACCAATGGTAGATAATCAACAACAACACTTGATATCAAATTCACCCATGTTATCACCAATGGTAAATGATCAATCAATGATGATACCAATCACACCACCTCAACAACAAATGTCATCAATGACATCCACCCCACCAATCCCATCTGATCAACAACAACAACAAATGATTGCATCACCTATATTAAACCATCCTCCTTCATCTCCACTTTCATCACCAATTCAACAAAATAACAATAATAATGAACAATCATCATTGTCATCATCAACATCATCAACTCCACAAAGCATTCAAAAGCGTACACTAATTCCACCTTTACAAATTCCAACAACACCTCAACAACAATCATTATCACAACCATCAACTCCGACATCGGCAAATAGAGTTACACCCAGAATTCCATTAATTGCTTTATCTGCACTCTCACAGGCAAGAGACTTGGCAAATAATTTAAATTCGCCCAATTCACCGGGTAGATCACCCAGATCACCAAGATTCTCTGATGATGGATCACTGTCGCCCTCATCGCAAAAGAAAAAGCGTAGATCTTCATTTACCGACAATCAAACTAAAAAGTTGAATGAATACTTTTTACGTCTTGAAAACAATAATTGTAAATATACCAACGAAGAAGTCCAACAAATTGCCTCAGAAGTGTCTCTTACCGATCACCAAGTGAAAATATTTTTCCAAAACAGAAAAGCAAGATCAAGGCCATCCTACAATTCGCCCAGAGGCAGTAGCGGCGGTAGTCTTTTGAGCTCCAGTACAAGTAGCACAGCTGCCTCCACATTGAATTTAACTCCTCCACAAAATCCAAAAACAATGGCTCTCATGAATAATGAGACCTCGATGGATTCTTCTTCCCCAACAAATTCATTCGAAGACGAATAAATTTGATTTTATATATATATAAATATAAATTTTTTAAAAAAACCATTTAAATAACCACAACAAAATCATTAATTTATTGGTTTACAATAATAAAAGGCTTTTAATTAATCTAAATAATAATATCTAATGTTGAAACTCTTTGAAAAAACGTTTATTTTTAGATTTTTTCTTTTTTTGTTGAAAATAGGATTTTTCAGCGAATCAATCAACTTTTTTTCACTAATGGCTAAGCTCAAAACAAACATATTAATATTTTACCCAGAGTAGAGTCTTCAATTAATTTATGACTATCCATCTCTTTTGTCCTTTTGCCAGAAAAATGTTAATGTTTTCCCTTTATTTATTTATAGATTTTTATCAGCAATTTTTGTGATTTCTTTTTTTTTTTTGAAAATTTTTCGGTGAAGAAATCACAATAATCCCCTTTTTTTTCCTACCAATGGTTCAAATTTTTTTTTGTTTCAAAAAGCTCTCTTTCTTTTTTAACAGATCATTATCAACTGTTTAAAATAAAGATGAAGTTTTCTATCTATTTGTTTCTATGTTTGATTTTATGCTGTACTACGGCAATTTTTGCTGCTCGTACAATTGTTACGACCAGGAGCATTCCCCTCCCCATAACTCCAGCTAAAAGCACTTCCTTTTCAACAACTTTTAACTCCCTCTATATTGCCTTTGAAAATGGTTTCTATTGGACCACACAAGAAAACATTGTTGCCAAAATACCAGAAAACACTGGCAGCCTTGTCTCTTCTGGAAGCTATTCTGGTACTTTTAATCTTTACAAAATCACAGCCAATAATGGTGCCTCAACTAGTGGCTATACATGTGCAGCCTCTAGTTCCAAAGGAATTTATTATGCTAGTAATAACTTTTTCGGCAGTCCAAAAGAAATTTCTTCTACACCTGCAAGTATTCCAGAAGCGAGTGCATTCATAAGTGGAGGTGCACAGTTTATAATTTCTTTTGATTATTCTCCTTATAGATTGTATCAAATTTATTTTGGAGGCGTTAAATTTGGCGCCCAAACATACAATACTGCACCTTCCGATTTGTAAGTGTGATTTTTTTCTCAACAAAGACCATTTTAGATATTAATAGACAACATATTAAATAGAGTTTGTGATTTTATTGCTCTAAGGTGTATGGTCATCTCTGATTCAAATCTTGATATTTATGTAATTACAACGAACGCCGCCCCAGTTCCCACAAGATATTCCCTAACCGCGGGAACTAGAGCCAATGGTGTTGTAAATAATGCTAAAACCCTTGTTTATTATATTCGTACAGATTCATCAACTTCATTTACTTTAGAAGCCTACTCATATACCGGTAGTTTGGCTTTTTCTAAAAGTTTCCCTAATACTGCTTTGTATATATATGGAAGCTTTATTAAAATGGCATTTGATAATATTCAAGGTCAATTAATGATTGCAACTCAAAACTATATTATCTTTTGTGATTGGCAGGGTCAAAGCAATTATTTAATACCAAATCCAGTGAATGATGTCTTTGTCGGTCTGGATGTTATGTTGCAAAATGTCCAAAGTGATAATGATAATTACTTGTTGATTACAACACCATCATCCATATATCCAATTAAATATGATAGTTACAAATACTGTAATTACGGCTACTCAAGTTATGGAACCTGTGTATGTAATAAAGGTGGTGATTCGGATTGTTTTTTCGCAATCACATCTGCAACTACAGCCGATAGTGGCGAAAATTTAGAAGTTACTTTAGGAGGCTCCTTCCAAAACCCATCTCCACAAAGATCAGAAATCACCATTTACGTAGGTGATAAAATAGTAGACACTGCCAATATAAATTCTATCTCGACCAATGAAATCAAATTTATTGTTGATTTCTATTCACCCTCCTCTCTCATTACCCTTACCATGAATGGCCAAAACTCTACATTCCAATCCACCATTTATCCAGACCTCACTCTAGCCTATCTTGGCCAAGTTAATGAAATACTCACATTTTCTGGTATTGGTTTAAAAAGCTTTATTCCTTTTAAAGCTGTCTTCCCAGATCAAGATAATTTAGAAGTTAACCTTAACTTTATCAACTCTACCGCTGTTTCTTTAGAACTTTCCCTTATTGACTCTAATCAAATGGATTTTAGTATTATAGTCGACAATTCTCAACCACAAACTTTTAGTATTGATGTAGCTCCATATCTAATCGGTAATATTCCCTCCCAATTAAGTGATAAAGGAAATTCTTTTGATGTTACTTGTTACTATATAAATTCTAATCCACATGCCTTTATCAATGATAAAACCATTTCTGTCACTGCCAAGAGTGGTAATGTATTAAATATTCAAATACCCGCTGGTTATTATGAAAACTTGACCCTTGGCAATGGTGTCAAGAACATCACTCTTCCTTTAAGTTACAACACTTTATCAATTGAATCTGTTGAACAAACCAACATTCAAGAATTAACAATCACTGCAAGTGAATTTGGTATTGATCAAAATCAAGTTGTAATTAGCTTATCAAACGAAGGATTGACCATAAGTGGATTTGATCCCGCCAATGGAGTTATTAAAGTTGTTTTAACTGATGAATCTCTTAAAGGTGAACTTTTAATTGAAGCTCGTCAAACCAAAACAATTAATGTTAATCTTAAACCAAATATTACATCTATTACACCAATCAATCCATCCTACAAAGGCCAAACCATAACAATCAATGGTTTATATCTTTCAACCAATGTAGAGTTTAATAATAATAATAATGAAAAGAGTTTTTTGGATTGTTCAGAATTGACAACTACATCAATTTCATGTGATATTCCCCAAGGAACTGGTTTATTTACAATCACTTCAATTTCCAAACTTTTAGATGCTAATGACTCCAAATCAAATATTTATAAATCTGAATATGAAAAAGTCCCTGTTGATTCATCTAGTTCTGAATCCCCAAGTGAATCATCTCAAGCTGGATCATCCCAAAGCACCTCACAAGGCGCCTCATCAGAAAGTGGATCTTCATCAAGCTCACAAGGCACAACATCATCCCCAACTACTTCATCCCCAACTACTTCATCCCCAACGACTTCATCTCCAACTACTTCATCTCCAACTACTTCATCCCCAACGACCTCATCCCCAACCTCTTCACCAACAACTTCATCATCCTCGACAACATCAAATGAACCAAGCGTTGCTGTACTATTACAACCAAAAACAGTTATTGTTACATTATTCATGTTTATCTTTTTATTATTTTAATCAATCAATAAATATTTAAGTTTATTTGAAAGCCTCACTTTACACACACCTCAAATTTAAAAAAGAATAAAAAAAAAAAATTACAGTGTTAAAATTTTTTTTTTTTGAAACACGACAAGAATGAGCAGAGAGGAATGAATTGAAACAACTTTTTTCTCTTTACAAAACCAAGTCGAGAACCATTGGCTTTTTATTAAACAGTTAAATCTAGGTTGTTAAATTTAGGCAACAGTTGGGATGTTTTGAGTGTTGTAACCCTTCTTTTTACCGAAACCGATGGCAACGTTGACGTATCTACGGTTGAACAACATTCTCTTTTTAGCACGACCAACCTTTGGCTTCTTTTTTTCTTTCTTTTCTACTTTTGGAGTAGCGTTTCTGACTTTACCAGCACGATTCAAACCACCATGTACCTTACCTATTTGTGTTTAAAAAAATAATGTAAGTGATTTGTTTTTTTTTTTAAAAACGTATAAATTCATCTATGTATTATCTATGTGTGTGTATGATCTACATTATGAAATATAATCTCATTCTTTTCTCATTGAAAAATAATTGATTATTAATCGTCGTCACATAAAACTACTATATTCTTTTCACCATTGTAAATGTAAAATGCTGTTACTGAATCACTCTGTGTTTTATAACTAAACATATATATTTCAATTTATAATTGTTGTTGATTATTCTTTTTTTTTTTTTTTCGTAAATTCCCAACACATACTATCTCTACCAAAGTTGTTGTATAAAATTCCTCTGTTTGTTTGTTTCTTTTAAAATGGCTGTTTTAAATTCAACCAGATCATCTTATATTTTCAATTGCTATTATCATCATCACACATAGACAAACACAACATGTAGGTATAAAATTATACATACCCATTTTGATTTAATTGATTTTGTATGAGGAGCAAAAAGGAACGAAAAAAATCGACAAAATTCTTTTGATGACCCTAGTGCGAGAAATTTTTAGAAAAAAAAAAAAAAATCAAAAAATGAAAAAAAAAAAATGAAAAAAAAATAAGAAAAAATAGGTGGGCGAGTATGAAATTCGTATTTTACGAAAAGTAACGAGACTCTGTATATTAAAATAATGCAAAAGGGTGATGTTGGTTAAAAACTCACTCATTGATAATTGAATTAGTTTTCAATCACCCATGTTTACTAAATATGAGAAAATTATAATAAAAATTAAATTAGCAGATGAACTACAGTGTTTTAAGCAAACAAATAATCCCACGCTCTATGAGATACTCCCTTTCCACCCCTATTCCCAAAATTAAAAAATAAAAAAAAAAAAAAAAAACAAACAAATTATGTTTTCAAGAGTGTTGCATAAAAAGATATTTAAAGATATTGCAATATATTCGAAAAACAAATATTATACAACAACACCGTATTCTATAAATAGTAATAGTGTATTCAATACAGATATAGATAAAGATAAAGAGATGAGTAATACAGAGAGATCACAACGTATTTTGTGGGTGGACTTAGAGATGACAGGCCTCGATTTAAAAAAAGATGCAATCATAGAGATGGTATATAGATATAGATATAGATATAGAGATATAGATATTCATCAATCACAGGCATTGATGAGATTGCATATGACTAATTTTTTTAATTTTTTTTAATTTTTCTATTTTAGGCATGTATTATTACAGATAAAGATTTAAATATCATTGAGAAAGGACCAGATATAGTTATTCATCAATCTGACGAATTGTTAAATTCAATGGATGACTGGTGCACCAAAACACATGGAGGTGTAAGTATTTTAATCAATGCGACAGTAGTCATGATCAATATCCATTTTAATTTACTAATAATGATGATATACACCGGGAAATAGTCTGGTCTTACTAAAAAAGTTCAAGACTCAAAGATATCGACAAAAGAGGCCGAGCAGATTATGGTGGATTTTGTGAAAAAGCATATCGACAAACGTACAGTGCCACTCGCAGGTAATTCAATCGGTACAGATAGAAACTTTTTAGAAAAGGAAATGCCATTGTTTTCACAATACTTTCATTACAGAGTCATAGATGTATCCTCTATCAAAGAGTGTGCAAAACGATGGTTTCCAAATATTTTAAAACAATCACCACAAAAACAAAATACTCATAGAGCTTTAGACGACATTGAAGAAAGTATACAAGAATTAAAATATTATAGATCCAGTTTATTCCCCAACAAAGATATTGAGTAAATAAATAGTTTAATAGGACGAGTTTGTTTATATATACAATGTTTATTTCTTAAGAAAAAGGTTTAATTGAAACTACTATTACTATTAGTCTTAATTGTGGTATTGGTGTTGGTTTTGGTTTGACAATTGTATTCTTGATCTTGTTGATCATTGTTGTCATTATCATTATCATTAGTTTCTTCTAATTGTGCTTCTTGTTCTTGTTCTTGTTCTTCTTGTTCTTCCAATTTTTTAATTCTTTCTAAATCTTGAGCTGCCATGGCTCTGAGGATAGGTGATATTTTTTGAAGATTCTTTGGATCAATGTTTATAATTTCATCTTCGTCTTGATATAGAGTATCGTTATCATTGTTATTGTTATCAACATTATCATCTACCTCTGATTCTGAACTATAAGTTGAAGAGGAAGAAGAGGAAGAGGAGGAAAAGGAAGAAGAAGAGGAAGAAGAGGAAGAGTCTATTGTCGTAGTTACTAGTACAGAGGCTTGTGTAGTAATTGAGTTTGGAGGAAAATCAAAGTTTTGATAAATTAAAGGTTCGTCATAGTCTGTAGTATCATCATCGGTAATTGTATCTCCTGTATTATCATCATTGTCATCATCGTTTTCTTCATCGGGATCACTATCACTGTCACCCATATTATCATCATCGTCATCATCATCATTATTATCATTAATGATATTATTGATACTATTATTATTATTATTATTAACATTACTACTAATATTATTATTTTGGTTCTTATAATATACATCTATGGTTGGATTATAAAAAGAATGATTAAGTTCTTGTAAATGTTTATCTTGATCATAGTCATTTTCATCTTCATAATCATTTTCATCAAAATCTGAATAGTTTTCATCAGAATTCTTTGTGCTTCCTTCATAACTCTTATTACTATCAAATTCACTTTCACCACCATCATGATCATTGTTATTTTCTGTTTCTGTGGTTGTTTCTTGATAAAAGTCTTCATTCTCTGTATTTTCATGTGATTGTAAAAATAATGGATCCAATAGTTGTTTTTGTTTTTGTTCTTGCTCTTGTTTTTGTTCATCTTGGTCGTCGTCGTCGTCGTCGTCATCGCCGTTATTATTATTTACAAGAGAAACATTAAAAAGTTTGTTTTCCAATTGATCAACTGTTATGGCTTCTTTTGGTTTACTATTATTACTACTATGACTATTGTTACTTTTAATGATATCTACAATGCTACTACTGCTGTTGCCATGAAAACTATTACGTCTTGTTTCCTGACTACGATTTCTTTTTTCTATATAGCCATCGAGTAAAGGATTACATAGATTGATTTGTTCGATACTATTTTTAATATTATGATTTACATTGTCGATTTCATCGTTTCTCTTGTTTATCCTTTTCATCAGATCATTAAATACTCTACGATTTCTTATACTATATGGATACTGTTTACTATTGCTCCCGTTATTGCAATTGTTGTTGTTGTTGTTGTTGTTGCTATTGATGATGTTATTGTTGGTGGTACTTTGGATTGGTAAACTATATCTCTTTATATTCTTTCTATTGCCAAGCGAAGATGAGAGCATAAGCATGGAATTCAAATCTTCATCAGTGTCAAATGGTGAAACCAATGAGGATGATTCTATAGAGGATACATTTGAAGATTCTGAAAATCCATCTTCATCATCATCATCGTCATCTTCATCATCATCATCTTGATCATTATCATCGTCATCATCATTTGTTTCATCGTCTTCATCTTGATTGTCGTCTTCTTCTTCATCTTCTTGATTTGATTCAGTTAATGCATGATGGCCAATAATATTTCGATTATCTTGTTCATCATCGTCTTGACCAAAATCATCATCATCGTCGTCATCATCATCATCATCATCTTGATCTTGAGCAATATCATCTATATCATCATATAGATTGATATCACTATCATCTTCAAAACTTTCTTGATTGTCGGTCATAGATGGTGGCATGAGATGATTTGTATTGAAATCAAAATCTTCAATGATTTCTTCGCTATCACTATCTGTATCACTATCGGTATCGTCATCATCATTTTCACTATCTGTATCACTATCATGATCCAATAGTTTACTAACATTGATCAATGTTAATCTATTATTTATATTATTACTACTATTGTTATTTATATTATTATTATTTCTAGTTAATATTGATGATAACGAATCTTTGGGTAGGATGGCATTTATATTATTGTTGTTGATATTGATATCATTGATATCATTTATATCCAAATCATTGAAAAAGCTTTTATCAAAATCTAAATTTGAACGATCTGAATATTTAGTGATTGTAGTTTCAACAACGCCACCATTATTGTTACTATTACTATTATTATTATTGCCACTATTTATATCATCATCATTTCTGTTTAAAGATCTAGATTCCAACATATTTATATAATGTTTTAAATCCAAACTATAGTAATAATAGTTTTGTGGTCTAAATGAAAACTGAAGTAACAAAACATCATTCTCTGGATTAATAAATCCTTCGTCAATCTATATGAATGCAAATACATGATTAGTAACTCAACAATAGTATCTATTTAGATATATCACGACAATACATACTAGATTTTGTTTGGATGAGAAGTTTGGGATATAAAAAGTTTCACCGGCTTGAAAGGGGAGATCAAATTCGATGAGTTTGTTTACATTTGATTTCTGATTGATAATGGTCACCATATAGAGATACTTTCCCTCGGAATTGCATTCCAGTACTTTTAAATTCAAAAAACAGTCGTCGTCTTCGATTCCGCATTTAATCTCCCATGTCATGCCATAGAATGATATTCGACTGCTAAAGAGATCACCATTTAAACTTAAAAAGTTTTCAAATCTAAGTAATCTATGTTCAAATGGTGGTACCAATTCTGAATTTAAATCTGTATTGATGGGCTTATAAATGTCTTCAATGGAATTCTTGTGAACATCTTGTAGTGTTGTGATAAATTCAGAGCTTGAAAGTACAAATGATGATGGTGATTTTCTATAATGGTTGAGTAAATCACTATAGACATTATCTAAATGATTCAATTCATCATTTATCTTTTCTTGAGATTCTATATTATTGTTGTTTGTTTGATTAATATTTACTATAGTTCATCTCTCTCTATTTAACGACTTACTTAAAATAATTGAATATCTTGATTCAAAATCTTCTCTTAATCTGTATTTAATAGCACTGGTAATCTTTGATACTTCTTTTTCAATTTGCGCTTTATTTTTAAATAGTATACCTGCATCTGATTCTAAAAATGAATTCAACTCTATCAACTCTTCTTGTCTTTTTCTATTGATTGATTCCTATTGTTAATAGATTGATGATATTGACTCGTAGTAGATATATTTATATACAAACTTTAAAGCTTCTTCTTCAATCTTTAATATCTCTAGATTCTTGTTGAAATTTACCGATAACTTTTCAATTTTATGATCCATATGTCTAAATAATGCACAATCACTACAAATGGGTTCCTGGCAATTTGTACAATAATAGAGTCTTTCATATCCATGATAGAGACATAGATCCTGTGGTTGTTGTGTGTTATCTATCAATGTTGTTGTAGTTGTTGTAGTTGTGGTTACTGTTGTGTGTGACGATTGTGACGATTGTAATTGTAGTTGCTGATTCTTTGTTAATTCCTAAGAGGTAAGGATATCCCAAAAGTTAATATCACGTCTTTATATGTTTAAAACGAGCGAACGAGTCAAGTCACGTCGTCACTCACCACTCATCATCATCATCATCATCCATCATCATACATACACTAAGAATATTTGATACGATTAAATTTGAATTTAAAGTCTCATGACTGAGGTTATCCCGACACGCGGGACATGTAGGATTTGTGTCGATCCAACGCTCAATGCATTCCAAACAATAGAGTGCAGAGCATTTTGGACAAAATCTTGGTATCTGGGGTGTGTTACTTAAACATATGCTACATTTTATAATATCTTGAATCGTTTCTTGTAAACTTGTTTTATTTGAACCTGTCATTCATACATTCGAATTCGACTCAAACGAAACCAACACAACACAAAAGAGAATGATTTTAACTTTTTCCTTCGTGTTGTGAAAATTAAAAAAAAATTTAAAAAATAAAAAAAAAAAAAAATTGAAAAAAAGATAAGAAAACTACCTTTGTGGAAATATATCTAGTTTACATTGGGACCCAACACTCAAATATGTACACACACCCACAACCGTGTTGTCTATAATAGGTTTGCATTTATATTTAAGTGTGACACAGTTATATAATTTTTGAGCTCAATCCAAGATGTAAAATGGTCTGTTCCGGTGAATGCATTTTTAGTAAATAATAAAAAAAAAAAATAAAGATATAGGAAAATGAATAAATAAAAGGAGGTTTTTTTATAATTTCATCAATGATAATGCTGCTAAATAGCCAGGCATTGCCCAATACTCTAATTGGAGGGCTCAAAAATCAACAATAATAAATAATTTCCCACACTTTTAACCACACCACCACCAAAAAACATGAAAAAAATCAATAGATTCCTATTATTAGACCCAAGGTGTTGGTGGTTATTTTACATATTAAAACCAATTTGACACACAAAATTTAATTTATTTTTTCATTTAAATTTAGAAATACAAATACCTCCAACACAACAGAGATAATTTTAATTTATACAAATACACACTCAAATAAATATATAAATTTCTAAAAATGATATCTACAAAAAGTATCATTTTCATTTTACTATTATTAGTCATTGGGATCTATGCCACAGAGACCGTGACAGAAAACACAGATGCCGTTGAAAAGGTGAAAAAGCACCATACAAAGAAAACACTTTACTACACTTTGAGAAAGGACTACCGAAAGTGTGCATCATGTGGCGGTTGGTTCTTGAAGCAAGTCAATTCTGGCGACAGTAAAGAGATCTATGTCATGGCACTCGACTATGACAAACACACCACAACCATCAACGACACCAACAGCGACCAATACGTCGTTGGGGGCACACTAAAGAAGGATCAGTTCCATGTATCCGATATCACCAGATGTCTCCCCGCCATCGCCAAAAAGGATTCCAAGCTCCGATACTATGTCTACCACAATGAAAAGAAAAAGGACTATATCGTTGAGCTCAACACTGGCAAAAAGGAAAAAGTCAGTGGAGTGATTGAACAATTCTCTACCAATGTCAGTCATATTCATAAGGAATGGTTAGAGGCAAAGGTCAAGACAGATTCCATTCTCCTTGGGGCCATTGGCAAGAAAAAGTTTTTAGAGGCAAGCAGTGTGTTTATCAGACTTCCTGATCCAAAGAAACCATGCAAGGCCTTGCCTCTCCCCAAATGCACCGCCGGTCATGTCCCTGCCTTTTCCAGACAAGTGGACCGTTGTCTAAAGTTTGAGGGATGTGTGGCCGAAGGAATCTGCACACTTAGTATCCCCGTGTGCGACACAAACTATTCTCTTGTTTCATTCAACTCCAAACCAAATGGATGTCCAAAGTACTACTGTGATCCATCATTCTTGGTTAATTAGTTTAATTCTCTCTACTAATTTTATCACCCCAATCACACAATTTGTTATTCAAAATAAAATATAAATAAAAGCAATACTTGTTAATTAGCTAATCAACTAAACTCCCTCTGTTAGTAAAGTTGGAGTTGGAGTGTCTGTGTTTATTTTTGTAAATCTTGCAATAAAGAAACCAATGGTGCCAATTGAGTCATCAGATGGATCAAATCTTTGCACTAGGAGGCGATCAGGCTCAGACAAACCACATCCTTTGAGACCGTGTTGGCCGATGTGGGGCACCTGAGACACAAGCTTCATTTGGGGATAATTGTTCAACACAAAGGCAACGTTTTCTTCGTTTTCGCAGGGATTAATAGTACATGTCGAATAGACCAACAGACCGCCAACTTTTAAGAGTCCAATTGCATTTTTAAGCAATGCTCTTTGGAAAGATGCTGTGTTGGTTGTGTCGATGATGGGACAATCTTCTCTGAATCTGGGTCTGGCGCCCAACCCTGAGCAGGGACCGTCCAATAAAATCTTGTCAAAGGATCCTTCTTTAAACAGCTCGAGGTGGTCTTTGTTGTTGGGGTTATTGATGTCCACGTGTTGAGGTAATAGTTTGGATGAGTCCTTGGTGAGGCATTTAACATACTTGTCCAAAGACAATCTGGTGCACAGTTCCTCTATCTTTTTAACTTTACTCTTATTCTTGTCTAATGCAATAATGGTAGCTTGTTTTTCATCACCAACAGCAGTACTACCGCCATTGCCCTTATTACTATGTAGCAAACTAGCAATGAGTGTAGTTTTGCCTCCAGGTGCGGCACACATATCAAGTATCTTTTCGCCTGGTTTAGGATCCAATTGGTAGACAGTGATGATGGATGGAAGGTGTTGGAGGAATATTTTATCGGGCAACACACCATTCAATGGAGGACAACTCCATATTCTTTCAGTAATCTCGATAGCAACGCCATATTTGGTTTGATACATCTCGTTTCTGTCCATTTGACAGACACCATTTCCAACAAACACACATTTCTGGCCATAGCAATTATCAATGACATGACCTCTACTAAAAGGGAATCCATTATTACTTGCATCCATAAATACTGATACCAAATTACCTTTTCTCAAATACCTCTCAGATGCCATAACACCTGGTGCAAATACATGACTGCCTCTGAGCACTGATTCTCCACACAACAAGTCTACAACAATCTGAGGATACTCTGGTAGTGGAATAAAAGGTCCTTCTGTTTTAATAAATATTGTATCATTATTTAAACTCTTGATAATTCTATCATTATCTGCATTATTATCTATACTGTTGCCGCCATTATTCTTTTCTTTTAAAATATCTGTAAATGATAAAAAGGATGTAAATTGATTATTACTATTGTTGTTGTTGCTGGTAAAATGATTTCTTAAATCTGTGATTACTTGATCTCTATTGGTAAGAATTGAATTTATACGAATTGATGTATAGAGTTGAGTTTGTGAACAAGCCACTTGTATCTTTTTTAAGTGATCCTCTGTATAGTATTTTAATAAATGATCATAGACGGCTTTCTCTTTAAATTGCATCATACAATCTTGTCGAAGATTTAAAACATTCATTTCTGTTTCTACAAATTTTAATTTACTATCACGTGTTTTATTATCCATTATTACTTTATTTGTTGTTGTTGTTGCTGTAGCTGTTTGTTGTTGACCAACATCATTAGTATTAACATTATTATGCTCCATATTCAAAGAATAATCAAAAATAGCTGAAGAGATCGAAAAGTAACGTGATTTTTTCGAAAAAAATTAAAAAAAAATTAATTTAAAAAAAAACGAGTCGGCAAAATTAATATGATAAATTTTACCAATATTATTTTTGACATTCTATATACACAGTGCTATATATCTTGCGCGATCATCTGATATATAATAAAGTTTTAAAATATGGATGTTTTAGTTGGTTGCGAAACAGGTGTTACTAAAGGTATGGTTTTTTTTTCTTATTAGCATCAAATACTACATGTATTTGTATTAATATAATTCAAACAACTAACTCTTTTTACTCTTAATAGTATATAACCTTCACTCAAAACAACCAGTCGGTTTATTTGGGGCTATTGATAATAGTCTTGAATTAAATCATATGAAATTTGGATGGGAGTGTGAAAATAAAGAGGATTTTGTCTTGCAAAGTTTTAATACAGGTTTAGTTAGATATTGGAATGCCAGAGAAAAGAACTTACTCTCTGAATTAAATTACGATCAATCTATTCATGCAATTCACCCATTAAATAATAAAAGACTTTTAGTAGCTTTACCAAATGGTAATATCGATATTAAAGCATTTGATCAATCAGTCAATACATTGGATTTAATTACACCACCACCTCCACCTAAAAAGAAAGTAGCCAAAGGTAAATCAGCAACAACAGCAACCACTGAACAACCTACTACTACTGGTAATCCAAATCACATTCAATTTAAAGTAATCAACTATAATCCAGCTATTAAATCAAATTTACTTTCATTGGATGTCAATCCATTGAATACTAAAATTGCTTGGGGTGGTAAAGAAGCCAACGCACAAATTTGGGATTTGGAAACAAAGACAAAGACTTGGATCGCCAAATATTCTCACGACTTTTTAAATCTTCAAGAACCAACTCTTATCAATGATATTCGTTTCATTGGTGAAGATAAAATTATTGTTGGCAATGATATTAAACTCAAAGCATTTGATCTCAAAGATAAAGCTCGTAAACCATTTTTAAATGTATCTTTTTCAAAACATCAAATTCAAAATATTTCATACAATCCTCAAAGAGATTAGTAAGTTGTAATAATAATAATAATTTAAAAACAACAATTTTATTAATTATCATTATTCTCTCTACTCAAAACAGCTATGTAGTTGCATCAGATACAGTTGGAAATGTATTTAGTTATGATTTAAGAAATGGTAAACAATTGGGTAGTTATAAAGACAGTACTGGTGGAATTAGAGATATGTCTATTCATCCAACATTACCATTATTGGCCACTGTTGGCTTAGATAGAATGTTGAGAGTATATGATATAGATTCAAGAAAGATGTTACATAAAATATATTTAAAACAAAGATTATCTGGTGTATTATTCTCTAAAGATCTTCCACGTAAGTTTTTTACTTTAATAGTATGAACGATGACGATATTAATAATTTTATCTTTTTCATAAAATAGCAACTCAAGATCAAGAAGATGAAGAATTATGGAATACTATGGACCAAAATAACATTAAACAAGAAAATCAAGATTCTGACGATGAACAAGCTGGAAAGAAAGTTTCAGTTAAAGTTACCTCCAATATGGACAGTGATGATGAAGTTGATGAAGAAGATGATGATAGTGAACAAGAAGAACAAGATGATGAATTTAATTTAGGTGATTCTTCAAGTGAAGAAGAAGTTGATAGTGATGACAATGATTCAGATTCTGACGACGATAACAACAAAAAAGGTGGTAAAAACAACAAGAGAAAACAACCAATTCAAAAGCAATCCAACAAAAAGCAATCCAAAAACAAGCTTTCACAAGCCATGATTAAAAAATTCTCAAACAAAAAAGCCAAAAAATAAAAGAAGGACGATATATATCTCTTAATAATTTTAAATTGATTGTAATAACAAACAACAACTAATAATTGTAGTAATAGATTTTAAAAAAAAAAAATTGAACCATTTATAAACGTATATTTAAATTATTGTTATTGCAATTATTAATATTAATATTTAAAGAGCAGATTCATCAACTTCAGAGCAATAGTAGTAAACTGGTGGTGGACAGAAACCATTGAAAGAAGAAGCAGAAGCGGTGGTGTAAGCACCCATTTCTGGGAAATATAACCAATCACCAATTTTGAGTTCTGGAATTTGAGTGTCACGAGCAATGACATCGATAGAGTCGCAAGTTGGACCAAATAAAGTGCATGGGGTTGGTTGTTTGTTGGATGGTTTCAACAAGATTGGAGTTGGTTTGGCGTGATCAAATTGGACATTGTTGAAAGAACCATAGACACCGTCGGCCAAATAGTAGTTGTATTGTCTCATGTTGTTAGAGGTACGACGTGGATGTTGTCTGTTGTCTTCTTGTTTAATGATACGTTTAGAGATGACAGTGACGGCCAAAGTGTGGGAGGAGGCGGCAAAGTAACGGCCTGGCTCGGCAATGATTCTGACGTCTTTGTCAAAGAGTTCGGCAGTCTTTTCACGAATGACTTTGGTAAATGTTTCAAAAAGTTCAGTGTTGGAACCAGAGAAACCACCGCCAACGTCGACCAAATTTAATTTCATATCCAATTTAGCAGCCATATCAAAGACACTCTTTACCATGGTAAGAGCAGAATCGTAGGCAATGGAATCAAAACAACCACTTCCGACATGGAAACTGACACCTACAACTTTGAGATTCATTTCCTTGGCCATTTCTAAAAGATCAAAACAATCTTCAATGTGAACTCCGAATTTAGTTCCAAATCTCATCAATGATTTTGAATCATCTGGTGCAATTCTTAATACTAATTCAGCTTCTGGGAAGAACTTTTCAATCTTTTCCAATTCACTAACATTATCAAATGTCATTAATTTAACATTATGAGCTCTAGCAAACTATTATTATTATTTTATATTAATATATATTCACACAATGATAATAGTAGTAGTAATAATAATGATGATGATGATGATGATGATACAAACTTTAAGAGCAGAAATTTGTTTACATGGGTTAGCATAAATAATACGAGTTGGGTCAACACCTAAATTTAAAACAGTTTCAATTTCAGTTCTACTAGCACAATCGTAGCTAGAACCTAAAGCATTTAAAACTTTAAGAATACCAACAGTTGGGTTACATTTAACTGCATAGTAAGGTGTAACACCTGGTAAATTCTTTTTCCATTTAATCCATTGTTTAAGAATAACACCAATATCTATATTAATTTTGTTGATTGATTAATTTGATTAATTTGATTGATTGATTGGTTGATTGATTGATTTGATTGATAATCATAGATATATTAATATTTGTTGAGTGTCAAATGATCATAAGATTTGTTTTAAATAATAATAATAATATATACCAGCAACAAAAAATGCATCTCTATCGTTTTTATCCAATGAACTAGTGATAAGATCTTGAATTGTAACGTTTGATTCCCATTTCTTTACGTCCAATTCCTTTTTAACAAGATCTAATTTTTCAATGGTGGTCAACAAACATTGTTGATCCTTTACCTCTGTTTGTTGAGCAGTGGTGGTGGCATCAACCTTTACTTTCTTGTTGGCTAAAGTTTCATCTACAACTTCTTCACCGTTTCTTTTTTGAGTTTCTGACATTTTGTAATGTGATATTTGTAGTATTTACTTAATTTGACAAGTATAATAACCTATTAATAATGTTGTTTGCTTAAATAGTAGTTTTAAAAAAAAAAGGAACAAAAAAAATCTGTTTTGATCTTTTTCTGGGGTATGAAATGTAAAATTTGAACACACAAAGAAAGAAAAGAAAAAAAATTGTTTTCACACCCCATATTGGCAATTTGCGTGCGCACGAAAATATTTTAAAAAAAAATTAAAATAAAAAAATTAAAAAATTGAAAATAAAATTACGATAAAATTTTTACTTGCATATAGGAAGGGTGAATGTAATTTTTTCGTTTTTTATTACTCATTCTGAAGATTCGATGTTCGCATGAAAATTGACAATGCCCAGTGAGATGTGGACAGATACTCCTATATTAATTATCATTAATAAACGAATAACGTTTGATTAATTAAAGAGCAATCCTGGCTGTGTATTACTATCTAGAGTTTACTGTCACCTAGGTTTTCTTTTCCATTTGGATAAATGACCTCTTGGCACAAGAGGACCAGAATTTCAGGATGTCTCTATCTTTTTCAGGATGGTGACAATTTAAGATATTGAGAAACCCGTATAATCTTTTGTCTCTTTCATTTTCAATAATTGTTTTTAATCCATAAAATGCTTTGCTTTTGCTGTGTGTGTGGTATATGTAATTAATTGTTAGTATTAATATACATAGACACATATCTCTCTCTTAATAGATAATCCTGGTGTATACACTTACTTTATCCATTCATCTTTTATCATTTTCAAATGAGTACTTTCTATGACAGAGGGATAGTTTTGTCTTAATACAGTTTCAATAGCATCGCCCATCGTTGTAGGAAAGGAGGGTCCTGTCTCATTGATATCAATGGTGGATCGATTGGGATGATCAATGTCATCGGGTTCATTGGATCTGTCATAATCTATGTATATGTAAATATTAGTATACACGCATATATATATATATATTAAGTAATGAATAAAAAACATTACATTCTATATCAATGATTGCAGTATTATCATTATCTATATGTCTTGGAATAATTACGTCAGATGCAATACCCAATATATTACATTCCCAAAGTTCTTTAAAAGTATCTGAATAGGAATCAATTAAACAACACTCTTGTGGAATCAAGTTTGACAAGGTTTTAACCAAAGACTCTACTAAACTCTTTGAGCTACCTCTAATAATGACTTGATTGCCTACAATCGTGTTGTAAATCAATGAAGATATACCCTTTTCTCCAACAATTCTGTAAATATGTCCCAAGGAATTAATCAATTCCCCTTTGATAGGAAACAATGCTTCGTCCAATAATAAACTAGTTAATGATCCCATCATCATCATCATATTGTTATTATTGTTATTACTATTACTACTATAACTACTATTCATATTGCTATTATTATTACTATTACTATTACTATTATTATTACTACTATTATTATTAATATTATTATGTTTAATTATTACTTTCTTTAAATCTTTTATAATATCATGTTGTTCAGAGAGAATATAGTTTGTACTACCCTTGAGTAAATGATATTTGGCTTGACATTGAGATAAGATATTACTAAAACTGTTGTGAAGACGATTAAAGAAATAGGGATCTTCAATCAATTCAATGAGGGGCTTAAGATTAATGGTTCTGTATCTATTGATGTTTGCCATGACGACGGTGTTGTGCGTCTTTTGAGATTTCTCTCTCTCATAGATTACCTCGCTCTTTCTCTTGATTTCCTCAGCAAGTGTTTTAAAACAATGTATAATCCAATTGACATAGTTTATAATACACGAGCTTTCGTTTAAAAGAAAGAGGAAACCATAGGATCGTTTGAGTCCTCTTGCTCGACTGTCGTTGATTTTGAATATATACGATAACCATGTACCCTCGCTACTACTTATAAAAACAGGTCCCTCCTTTTCGGGCACCACTTCACAACTCAGACTTCTTACACAGGCATTTCTTATTTGACTATAACTGTTATTCGATGGTTGATGTGTACTAACATAGTATACATTATTGTTGATTAAATCTTGTGATAAAAGTGCTGTGCCCTGGCTTATAGATGTACATGTGTGACATTTTGATCCTGTTGTGTTGGTTGTAGTTGTAGTTGTTTCTTTTGTATTATTTATTAAAACATGATATTGTTTACCAACTCTATTTGATAAATGATTATTATAATATTGTTGTCCATCTTGTATATTATTACTATTATTGTTACTATTACTCTGTTGTTGTTGAAAAAATACAGATAATGATACAGGTTGAATAGGTGGTGTGGATGTTGACTCTATAGTGTTGGTTGAATTAGATTCTTCTGTAAAGTTTGATATTACTATCTCATCCTTGCTATTGTTCATTTCTATATCATTAAATGTTTCTAAATTGATTGATGATTTTAAACTTTGTTTTTTATATTGATCTTGTTGTTGTTGCTGCTGCTCTTCATTTAGTTGTTGTTGTTCTGTTATGGGCGGTAAAGACGAAAATTCAGTCTGTGTTGTAAATATTACCGATGGTCCATGAGCTTCACAGAAATGTGTAAGTACAATGGTTGATTGATGGAAATCGTATGATCCTGTTGTATTGTTATTGTTATTATTATTGCCATTTGCTTCTTTATCTTGTACGGGAATTGTTGAAGAAGATGACGAAGACGATGATGAAGACGTTGTCGATGTGTTGTCATTGACAAACGATGGTATTTTAACTTTAATCATCTTTTAAAATATAATATCCGATAGAGTGGATGGTGGATGGCAAAAAAAGTGTCGGGGGTGGGAGGAGGGGGAAATGGGGATGGATGGCGAAATAAAGAAAAGAGAGACTATGGTACAACAAAATCGAATAGTGATAAAATTATTATATATTAATAATAACCATCTGAAAATAGAATAAAAAGCAATAAATTTGAGTATAAATTATAAATATCAACAATTCAGATGTAGAAATCAAATCAAAAAAAAATCATAAAAAAAAAAAAACCAAAAATTTACAAAAAATTTTCGCGAGAATTTTTCATCTTATCTGTTGCTTACAGAGAATGTCTTCTGTTTATTGATATTATACCACAAAAAGTAAAGAGTACTCGTATGTAGATATAATAATAATAAAATATTGGTTTATTTATTTAAAATATTTAAAAAGCTTGACTTAATCTTATTCTTCTTTTCTTTACTTCCGATCGATATATTGTTTGATATTGTATTACTACCAAGGCTAATGTTACCAATACTACTTGTCTCATTTTTACTATTGGATCTAGTATGTTGACGATGATGATTACCACTACCACTACTACTACTACTTTGTTGGTATGATATAGATTGGTTTCTTTGTACGAGGGATTGAATATCTTTGTTCGTTGAATCCAATAGATAGTTGCCATCCAATTCAAGTGCTTCAATTGATTTGTTTCTAAGGAATAGATTGGATATGCATTGAATACATCTTTTAATATTGGCCTCAGAGTTGCTCGATGGTTCCAAGAGACCGTTGTTTGAGAGGTTAAGGTGCTTGAGTGATGAATTGCTTTCCAATGCGATCGAAATCAACATACCCGAGTTAGTTTGAAGACAATTATTGCTGAGATCCAATGTGACCAAAGATTTGTTTTCTTTGATCAAAGAGGATATGTATGGGCCGCTATTGTCAGAGATCTTGTTGTTTCTCAAATACAATTTCTTGAGAGTGTTGTTTGAGGATTTCAAAGACTCAAAAATACTCTTGCATCCATTGGATCCAATGTTGTTGTCAGAAAGATCCAATACCAAGAGTGTAGAGTTTACTTTTAACATGGTACCAAATTCATTTCCAACCTCTTCGGAAAACAAGTTGTTTGATAAATAGAGGTGAGTGATGTTTCTGTTAAATGAAAGACTGTTGGCTAATTCGAATCCAGTGTCTTTACCGAGTTGATTGAAAATCATCGAGATAGATTTCAAAGAACCGTTTGTTCTGAGTGATGAAGCAATTCTCGATCCAGATTCATCGTCCAGCTTCAAGTAATTCAATTGTAAACTTTTCAATGAGTTGTTGTCTTGAATCAATTCTCCAAGTGAAAGATTAAATGGTTTGCCAAATGTATTGTGACTTAGATTAATAGATTTAATGGTATTGTTGAATCTAAGATTTCTAATGGCATCAATAAGTTTTGTGTTCATTGATATTGATGATGGTGAAGATGGCACCCAACTCGAACTATAAATATTATCATTTATTCCATTTATCATACTCATAAACAATGGAGGTGTACCCATTGATGAATTGATAAAATTACCAGGACTATTATTTGTGATTGAAAGTAAATTTAAATTAAAACTATGTGAAATTGGATTTGTTGTTGTAGTGGTTGTAGTTACTGAAGGTGTTATTGTATTATTGTTATGGTGATTATGTACTATATTATTATTACTATTACTAAGATTTGATGGGATATTACTATTACTATGATTGATATTTATATTGGAGTAGTTATTGTTTACTGTTAAATATTGATTACTTCCAGGACTATTTTGAAATGAATTTGAATGAACCAATTGACTTACTTGTGAATTTGTACTTGGAGTTAATGGTGGCGAAGAAAGATTAAAGCCAGTAATCATGCAGTCTAATCTACATACTGCTTCCAAATTAATATCGGTAATTCCTGTATTGTATTGAAGACCTTCCATAATTGCTTTTAAACCAGATAATCTAAATTCATTAAAGCTTAAATCCAATTTAGTCAAAGTCTTGTTGTGTTTAAGTGCATCGCCAATAAGAATACCATCTTTTTCTCTAAGAAAATTTCTACTTAGATTTAATTCAGTTAAATTACAATTTGTTTTTAAACTTGATATAATAATCGATGATCCATTGGAAACTAGATCTAAATTCATTAATTCCAGCTTTGATAGTTTAATATCATTGTTTTTCAATATTTCGCAAAGACTTGATCCAAAATTTACTTCATTGTCAAGACTATAGTTGTACAAAGAAAGTGATCTAAGAGTGGTGCATGATTGAAGGAATTTTAAAAGTTTACCGTTGGTAAGTTGAGGAGTAGTTGGTTTAGATTGTGAAAAATGTAAAGATGATGAGATCGATGGCTTGGAGGGACGAAGTAGTTGGATATCTGTAAATCTACATTCTCTTCCTTTGGGAATGATTGGTTGGGTTGCCAATCTCAACATAAAATCAAAACGAGAGTGCTTTAAATATTTAAAATGATAGGGTACCAATTGAAATGCCCACATCTTGCAAACCAATGACAATTTAATAAGAGTGTGAAAAGTTGGATCTTCTTCACTGACTTTTCTAATTATAATTGCAAATATTGTATTTGGTAAAATATATTTAGCTGTAGACATTTTTTACGTTTATCGGTTTAGTTTTACTATTACTAGTGGTCTATACTGTTAGTTGATTGAAATAAAGTATTTCTTTCTAATTAGGATCTAAATTTGAAGCAAAGAGAAAAAAAATACAAGAGACAATTTGTGATGAGAATGAAACAAAACTCAACAAAGATTTCCACCTAATAGCTATAGTTCAATCTCCTCTAATGGAACTTTAATCTTTTAGTTTAAATCTAACCTATTCTAGCAACAGCTATAATTTTTTCACCTGGAGAAAAGAGGTGAGAGGATTGTTTTTAGTAATAGTTTTGAGATAAAAATAAAATTATTGTGTTTTCACTCTTTCAAAAATAGAAAAGACACAAAAAATTTTAAGCACACATACCCTGTCAATGCAGTCTATTAAAATAAATAAATAATTGTATCTAAAATAAAAATCACACACATAAACACTATGTTTGCAACCCTTATATGAGATTAATTATCGAATTACGTGATAAGGGGAGTTGATTGGAAAATGACAGGATATTTATTATTATAAATGATAGTGAAATTTAATCAATAAATAAATAAAATAAATAAATATACAATAAAATTAATTATATAATAATTTAATATAGTCAGATGATTTTTTTCCTCTATAATTTACAATTCCCGCTAGTTTGCTTATCACAGATACACACGCACACACACAAATAAATACATACACACTTTATAGTGAAAGCAGACAATTTTTAAAATTAATCCAGGTACAAAGACAGAACACAAACAAAAATATTTATTTTAAATTTTATATTTACACTATTTTATTTCTTTGTTTGTTTGATACCAGATAGTAGTAATGGTAGGAGTGGAATAGGAATAGTGTGTGAAAAATATCAATATGAAATGATAATTTTTTTGATATTAATACAAACTCTATACATGACAAAATTAATTTATTAATTTAAATTATTAAATTAATCACAAACAAACACACCCCCTAACCACATAAATGCTGTACAGATAGTGGTACAAATGGTTTTGATTGTTATTTGGATGTATTGGTAAAGACATACTTTTTAGGAATAATATGATAAGGGGGACAAGATAATAATTACCTTTTTTCACTCTGGAATTTTTTTATTTTTTGATGGGGAGTGAGTTTATTGTTGTGTGGGTGTTTATGTGTGAGTGTGATGTGAATTGGTATCTATTTGATTGTGTTAGGGTATAAAAATAGAAAGAACTACATCAAAAATTAAAAAATAGGGATGGGGGGGATAACTATATACAACAAATAAAAATAAAAATAATAATTATCACTCACACATGAGTGTGTTAAGTGTTTGTGTGTTGAGTATGATTGTAAAAATGGGGTGAATGAGATTTGAGCAACAACAACAAAAGATAAGAATAAGATCGATGGAATTGATTATTGGTATCTATGATGATTATTATTTATACAACTATTCAAAAAGAAAGAAAAAGATTAAGCAATGTTGAATCACAAACATTTGAGAATGCGTGATATTGATTCTATATGATGTTTTTATGATACCTCCTATATAAAAGTATATATGTGTATCAATTTTAAACTTCAATTGTTATTTTTGCTTGTTTATCTCTGTGTTTGTGTGTGTGGAAAAATGTGGGTGGGTTTGAGTTGTTAATGGTAGTTATTTTGGGTTGCTATTTTAATATCATCAAAAATAATATTACTCGTAATGGAACGATGTTGTTTTTTGTGTGGTTAAAGAGGGTTGTGAAGAGAATAGAAATTCATGATGTACAAGATCATATGATGTACATCATCCAATAACATTATTATTTTTTAGTTAGTTTTTTTTTCTTTTTATAGCAAGTGTTTATTCATATACACAGTTATATATTTCAATTCTATCCAATTAAGTTCAACAAGTTGTGTTTGAAGTGTGAGTAAAGAGAGGTGAGTAACGAAAAATTAGTTGGAGTGATGATTTGTTTTTTTTTTTTTTTAAGCAAAATCAGTGAGGTGATGCTTTACCTTTAAATCACCAATTTCCCCAGAATAGATCTAAATTATGAATTGAAACGTTTCAAAGATATTTGGATCCAGATGATCGATAAATTTTTAAAATAAAGTTCAAATAATAAATCATCCACGCAGTGTGAAAATTTTTATTTATCGTCTTTGGAGGTATTTTTCCTTTAAAGAGGTTAATTTACAAAAAAGAAATGTATAGTAAAATTCATTAAATGTTTGGAAAAGATTTATTTTAAATATTTAGAGAATAATATTACAAAACAGAGAGTAATTGGTAGTTTTTTTTTTTTTTTGGAAATGAATAATTTACATTTAAATATGGACAATAGTGGCTTCATTGGTGATACCACAAAGATTTGAACCTTGAGCAACATAGATGTAACCTTCAATACCCCATCTAAATAAAATAAATATTATGTTAATATAAAAAAATATTTGGTAGAATAGATGAGATAATAATACTTACGATGTACCCCAACTGTTACGAATGATGTAGTATGGAACTGGGTTTGATTGATCAGTGGTGTCAACATCAAGACCAACAACTTGTACACAATGATCAATATCAGTTGGACAGTCAGTTAAAATACCACCATTGTAGTTCATCCAAGTGGAGGCATCAACACAAATACTGATTGGACCCTTTTTGGCAACGGCGTCAATTAAAACGTTTTCATCAGCGTTTTGAGAGATAAAGGTGTATCCAGAGATTTGGACGGTTTTGTTGACATCTGAACGACAGTCACCATTTTCAGCAGTATATGGGTAATCGGCATCAGTAGCAATACCACCAGCAGACATAACGTATTCATAGGCAGTTGAAGGATTACCACCACCACAGCCACCATCAGCAGTATCACAATCAACGACTTGTTGTTCACTCAAAACAACATGAGAGTTTCCGGCCATAATCCAAGCAGTTTCAATCTCTTCAGTGGCGGAAAAGGCCCAGCAGGAACCACATTGGCCTTGATCTCTTACTGGATTGACAAAACCTTTCTTTCTCCAATCAACGACGGCGTATGGGGATTTGACAACGGTCTTGTAGTTCTTGGCTCTGCTACCAGCATGGTGAGAGTGTTGGAAATCAGTCATGAGGAATTTTCCAGAGAATTCAGTGTGGGTGAGATCGGAAAACTTGTTTACAGAAAAGTTGGCTTTTGGATTCTTTTCAGAGAGTTTTTCAATTTTGGCAAGGTTGACTTTAAAATTGGCCAAACGGGTTTCAAATTCATTCATGCTTGAGTAGACCTTGTTGTGCTTTTTCATCCAATGGAAAAACATATCTCTAATGGCAGTGTCAGATTTGATGGTAGAGGGAGTGTGTGGCATTTCATTTTCAATTCTAATGTTGACAGACTCGACTGCCACCATAAGTGTGACAGCTATAACTAGAATTAAAATAACTTTCATTTGTTCAAGTATAAATGGATACAGATGTAATATTTTGTATTAATAAAATCTAAATCACTTATTGAATATATATTTATCTAATGGAATAATAATTGATTGGGTTGTTGTGTTGGTGATATTTAAAACTAAATTTTATCCATCTATTTATAATTTTTTAAAAAAGTGTGTTGAAGGGGTGGTGTGTTGAAGGGGTTGATTAAAAAGTTGGTTTATTGATTGTTACACTTCTGATAGGTTGGATTTTTAAAAAAAATTTTTAAATCAAGATTTATTGGTGGTAAAATTTTTAAAAAAAATAAAAAAGTCAAGTTTCACTTTTTTTTTGTGTGGTTTGATCGTTTGATATTTAGTATTACTTTATATGGAATTTATGATTAGTTATTGGTATAATTGGTATTAAACCACTGGCATGTGTGGGTTAGTGTGTTTTGATTGATTAATAAATGTTGTTGTGTGAGAGTGAGATATATTGTACTCCAATTACAAGATGATATGATATATGGTACCTTTTGCTATAATCAATCAATTGATCAATTATTAACAATCAATAAATGAAATCTATTTGTCAGCAGTAGGGTTTTTTGATAAAAGTTGATCATCCCAAAAAGAGGAGGGGGTTGTAAATCTTGAAAATGCAAAAACCAAAGCATGGGAATAAATCAAATCCCTGTGTAAAAGAGAGTTTGTAAAGACACCCATAGCACCTTCATTACTTCTAATATCCTTTTTATTTGTCAAATCATCCATAATCTCTGCCAACTCTTTGTGATTGACTAGAATTTCATGCATCACTTTTTTTGGCAATTCAAAACGAGCAGTAGAAGCAATTCCCAATTCATCTAAATTATTTCTATTGACAACTACAATCCAACCGCATTCAAACCATTTATCAACTGGTTCAGTAATATGATGGATACCGCCTTCCATGCCAATACCAAACTCTGCCTCGGGTGTATTTTCCAATGCTTTTTTGGCTCTATTGATAGCACCTTGCATTGTTTCTTGATCAGAGAGTGGTTGATCTCTGATTCCAGAGGGCACTGAGCATCCAATCACTTTGAAATCTACTGCATTATTATTATCTGTATTATTTTTTTTAAATATACTTTCCAGTCCTAATTGAGTAGCTCTTATTTTAGCTTTATTTTCACTATCATTGATTTATACAGGTATAGGATATCATGAATATGCATGCATGCATTATTAATTTATATTATTTGTTATATGAATAAAGGATACAATTAATAATTTATTTTTATGATAAACCATTCGTATTGTGACAAAAGAATGTAGTGTTTGGTGAACAAAAGATATATAGATATCAATATGAATAGATAGATGATACATTAACATAACTACATTGGGCGGGACGTACGCAAACCCACTCATGTAGATATTATAGAGAATTATCTTTGAGATTAATTATTATGAACATATATGTATATGAATTTAATATATCGTATACAAATTAGGATACAGGAAATGCATGTTGTTCCTATTGAATTCTCATTTGTGGTGTGTGTGGGTGTGTTGAAACAGTACACTGCTGTATATGTATATGGGGTGTGAAAACAAAACAATTTAATCTTTCTGTCTTTTAAAAAACGGTGTGTGCATATCATATTAAGAGCATTATCTATTTACCTTCCTAATGCTACAACAATGGTTTTAGTCATCTGTTTATTTATGTATTTAAACATATATGTGGGTTATGAGTGTCTGTATGGGTGGTGGGGTATATGAGTGTGAGATTCTAATTGTTTTTATATATTTATATATAAATTTAAATCTAAGCGCGCAGGTGTCAACCGAGAAACGAATAATGAATTCGGACAATTCATAATGATTATGAAAAAAAAATTTAAGTTAAAAAAAAAATCTGCAATAGCTAGATCCCCATCATCACACGCGTTCTTGTTTTTATTGAATGAATAAAATAGAATTTGGATAAATCATGTGATGTGGTGGTAGGGGGTAATTAGTGGTGATCAGACCCCCATTTCTATTTTCTTTTTTTATTTTTTTGTGTTTTTTTGTGTTTTTTTTTTTTTTCTCTATAATTATAAATTTTCTGCAAATTCCAATTATGATAAAATAATTAAGAAAAAAAATTATTCAATACTCTTCCCTTTATAAATTTGTAAATAAAATAACAAATTCACCCATTCTCATTTAAAGATACAATTAAAACTTTTCTCTTTATGTGTGTGTGTCTGTTTGTCTCTTTCTTTTTGTGTGATCTGTGTTGTTTTTAATTTAATTAATTAAATTTATATATAAATTTAAAACAAATCAAGTTGTTGTTGTTGTTGTTTATATTTGATTCACACAAATTTATTGTCGTTTAAATAAAATAGTGTTGCTTTCCTTTTACAATTTTTTGTGTATTCCTTTTTTTTAAACTAATCCCAACTATTGCCTCTCAAAAGACAAATCAGGATTATTTATTTGTACATAGTTTTTTCACATTTTAAATATATAATTAATATTCATATCCATATCCATATCCCTATCCATATCCATATATATAAAAACTCTTTTTTTTTGTAAAACCTAAAAAAGATAAAAACAAAAATGAACCTTTTAATTAAATCTCAAATGGGAGAGGATAGAAGAAGATTTAGAATTAAAGAATGTAGCTTTTCATGTTTGTGTTATTCCTTAATGTCCATTTATTCATTATCAAATGATTCTATATATTCAATCTATTATTTAGATAATGAAAATGAATGGATCACTTTGGCATCTACGGAAGATTTAAAAGAATCATTTACAATTTCACCCTCTATGGTTAAAGTTAAACTCGAAGTTTTAGACTTAAAAGATAATAAAAATACTAGTAATAATAATAACAATAATATAAATAGTGATAATCAAAATATATATAACAATAATAATAATAATAATAATAGTAAAGTAATAGATATATCAAGTCAAATATTATCAAGTGATTTCCTTCAAACTCAAATGAACTTTATTTTAGCTTCAACGTTGAAAACATTTTTACCAAATATAATTGAACAAACCATTCCTCAAACAATACCATTACTGGTTTCAACCATTTCTGCCATTAAACAAGATAAAATTAAAAGCGAAATGGATCAAAGCAATGATATCGATGATCTACCCACTACTTTTTACAAGAAACAAGATAAAGAATTTAACTGTAACACCGAGGAATCTTGTGTACCAAATAAATCTACATTCCCAATGTCAAAGTCCATCAATGAAATATCAACAATGACAAAAAGTAGCAGAGATGGTATCATTCCAAAGAAAACAAGTATCATATCACAATCATCACCCAATCTCACCTTTGTAAATAGCAGCAATAATGATTCACTTTCTTCATTTAAATTAGAATCACCAATTGAGGTAAATCCACCATCACCTAGAGAACCAACAACTCCAAGCAACACCAGCTCCACCAATTTGGCATCCCATCTCCAACCAGTTAAAAGATCATCTCCTATTCAGTTCTTGTTTAAATCAAGTACCAGTAGTATCAGTATAGAATCACCCCCACAATCCCAGGCCCCAAATCAATTAGACAATAATTCACCAACTACATCTGTAACTACTCCCTCTTTTAGATCAGTTTCACCGACAAATATTTCATCACCAACTTCATTATCCGAAAACAACTCCGCCAATACCAACAGCAACACCGACACCTCTCCTTTGAAAAAGAAGTTTAGAATTCCTTTCTTTTCATCTATATTAAATAATAATAACAATAATAATAACAATAATAACAACAGTAATAGTAAGCCACAATCTAGTATATCTCCAACTGTTGTTGCATCAAAAGTTGAAACCAATTCAACTTGTACAACTGTAGCTGCCACCACACCTATAGCTGTTCCAGTCACTGATGATTCATTATCAATGGAAGCAGAAGCAAAGAGATTATTATCTTCATCTTCACCCTCTGTCATGACTATTCCAACAACAACTACAACAACACAGTTATCAATAGACATCACCACAACTACAACCACCACTACAACCACATCGATTCCAATCGTTGGTGAGCCTAAAATATTAGAATCTACACATTTTCAACCAATTAATATCAAAAGCATTGATGTTGTAGATGAAAATGATAATTTAATGAAATCCCATCCCTTATCTTTATCACCATCCACCCCTAATACTAGTATTACTACGACATCGATTTCTAGTGATATTAACAATACTATTAGTAGTAGTAGTAGTAGTTTAAAAACACCTACTATAGCTCCATCAACCCCAGCACCACCTATATCATTAAGTGCCGCAATTGAACCATTAGAATAAATAAAATAAATAATAATTATCTATTTTTTAAAAACTAATTTCAAATTCATTTTAAAATCAACAAAATTGACAACTAATAGTTTTCTAATTATTTATATATTATTATTTTAAAAGATGATAATGAATACAGATGGAAATGGTATTGCTAATGATAGTATACCATTATTATTGATATGGCTCATCTTGAGGACTAGATGCACTATAGAAAGTCTAACATAGCATTGTTGATGGACCATATTCCGAACATTTGTCACATAAATTAAATAGGTCTAATTTTTGAGATAAAAAATTAGAGATGATTTAGAGAATACCACTGAATACATACCAAATAATAATTCTTTGAAAGAATTGAATAAGTGGGTTTAAAGGATCATAATATTTTGATAAATCAATTGTATAATTGGCATGTTTAAAAATACATGTCTCCTAATCATACGACACAGAATTTTCAGTTTTTTCTGCATTGGTTTTCAGTGATAAAAACCAAATACTACAAATAATAGTATGAATAATTGTTTCATGTCTAGTACAACTGTATCGGGATGTTTATTTTTTTGATCAAAAAAATCAGCATTGTCATGTGGTATTTTTGATTTTCGAAATCGTCTCCTGGATCGTCAGGAGGTCTTACTTGAGGATTACTAAAAAAGAATTTTGAGATGCCTCTCCGATCGCAACTATACAAAAAATGATATTATCTCTATCTCATAATATATGAGTTGAAAAAATATATATTTTTGTGAATATGTAAACAATGATGAGATTTTAAAAACATATTGATGATATCTCGTGAAATTTCGATTTATGAGTGACTTGTTTATAAATGAACAAATGATTTCGTTGAAATGAATACAAAGAGAAAAAATTACAAAAGTCGAACCTTAAATAAATTTAAATTGAATAATTGATGTGTATTGCTTCTATTTCCTATCAATCAATTGAGCAACACTTGATGTGATGAAGTCCACTCATTGTGTTGAGACATGCAGTGGTAATTTATCCTATCCTAAACAATGTACAAACTCAATGAGATCACCAACAACACTTGGTGTAGAATGCAGTTTTTCATAACCCTACCTTTACAAAAATTATCAAAAAAAAAGGTGCCAGACCCGACCCTCTGCGAACCAAGGTGGGGGTTTAGCCATCTATTAGTAATACTGTTGTACTTAATCTACTCTAACATTTTAAAATTTGCAAACAAAAAACATACCACATCTAAAATGCGTATGAAATTTTTTTTCAAATTTTTTTATAAAATTTCATTCTTTCTTTGTGCAGCTTCAATCAATATATATATATATACACATACAATGAACTTTTTAAATCGTCTTATCCCAACAGCACTTGGTCTTGGTACCATTCTTTCACTTACACAAACTTCAATTTATAATGGTAATTAAAATATAGATTCATCAGCCATACATACATGCATACATGCATGTTCATCTTTATTCAGACAGACATACAGACAGATATTAATAGATAAATATATAATCAGTTGATGGTGGTCAACGTGCAATTATTTTTGATAGAATATCAGGTGTTAAAGAAAAAGCAATTGGAGAAGGCACACATTTTGTCATTCCATGGTTACAAACACCCTATATTTTCGATATTAGAACTACACCAAGAAACATTAGATCAGAGACAGGTAGCAAGGATCTTCAAACCATTAGTATTTCAGTCAGAGTTTTGTTTAAACCAGACATTGAGAAACTCTCAACCATCTTTAGTAAACTCGGTATGGACTACGATGAGAGAATCTTGCCATCACTCGGTAACGAAGTGTTAAAGAGCGTCGTTGCTCAATACGATGCCAGTGAACTCATCACTCAAAGAGAATCTGTGTCTAGAGAGATTAGAGAAGGTTTGACAAAGAGAGCCAAAGAGTTTAACGTTCTCCTCGATGATGTCTCTATTACACATCTCAGTTTTTCTCAAGATTTTACAAATGCCATTGAACACAAACAAGTGGCTCAACAAGACGCCGAACGTTCAAAATATATTGTATTAAAGAATGAACAAGAAAAGAAAGCAGCTATCATTAGAGCCGAAGGTGAGGCTGAGGCTGCTAAATTGATCAGCACAGCCATGGCCTCTGGTCCAGGTTTCATCGAGTTGCGTCGTATCGAAGCTTCTAAAGATATCGCCGAATCTCTTGCAAAATCAAAGAGTGTAACCTATGTCCCCGAAGGTGGAAACATGTTATTAAATATGAATAAAAATTAAATATAGTAGTAGAATCGTAGAGTAGTAGTTGATTAGTTTATAAGAATAGCACAAGAGGAGTAATAATATAGTATTTATTGTTGCATCTGTATGCTGTATCTATATCTCTATCTAATTTTACATGATTGAACATCTATTTTCTTTTTTTTGATTGGCAAAGTCCCATATTCTGATGCGGTTGTCAAAACTGCCGCTAATGATCTTGGTCTCGTCAATGTAGGCACAGTTGATCATATCTGTGTGTCCTTCGAGTTTATGGAAATTTCCGACTTTTCTACTGGAGCTCGATTGGTCGTAATTCCATACCCACAGATTACTGTCCAATGACCCGCTGACAATGTGGTGACGATCATAGTGAATGATGTTGACTGGAGAGGTGTGGCCCATAAAAGTTTGTTCCAAACTTGATGTATCAACTTTCCAGCACTTTACCATGTTGTCTTTGTTTCCTGTCACCATTGAGTTGAGCTCGGGTTCGTATTGGAGAGAGTAGATGGTCGATGCGGTGTTTACCAATTTACTGTAATTATTTTGACGTAGATCCCATATGGTCACATGCGAGCCTTCGCCACCTGTCGCCACCATTTGATTTTTAACAGAGAGACATGAATTGTTGATGACAAATGCGTGGCCTGTCAGCGATCTAATGCATTGGCCAGTTTCAACATCCCACACTTTGGCTGTATCTCCGCCTGTCGATATCAAATGATTTGGATTTACATTACACCACTCTATATTGCTAATACCCATTCTATGACTTCCCATCTTTCTCACCAAACATCCTCTATCGATATCCCAAACTGATATTTCTTTATCCTTTGATCCTGTACAAAATATCGATGAATTATAATTTCCTATTATTTAATTATATTAATACTCAATACTATCAATGATAATGTACGAAAGTAACCAACCTTTTAAACAACCTATAAATCCATAATGTGCTTTAACTGATGATTCCAATGTTTGCGTTTCTAGATTCCATATCTATTTATGATTGTTGTTAGAATAGATCATCATAAGTACTACTAGTAGGACTCATCTACTACATACATTTACAAAACCTTGATTTGATCCAGTTATAATTTTTTTATTTGAATGATCAAACTGCATCGTTGTTACAGTTGTTTTATTCATCAAAGTATCTGTACATTCATGAGTATAATAATCCCATATTCTAGAATAGATTTATTTTAGTACACTACATTATGATTATACCAAAAACAACAACACATACTTTATAGTTGAATCATAAGAGCCACTGACAATTTTTGATCCATTAAATATAATAGAAGATATGTTTTCTTTGTGTCCTTGTAGTACACTACATTTAAATCTACCATTTTTCCAATTTGATTGTGCATTGCTTTTTAATTTCAATACACATTTAAAGTCAATCTCATGCACATTATGCTAGTTTGATGATCATTAATATTAGTTGTTGTTTAAATTACATAACAAATACACATACTTTAAGTAATTGTTTATGAAACGATTTCTTTTTATATAAATTCATCCAAATTTCATTTGTTTGAGTGATGCTATTCCACTGAGAACAAACTAAACTAATTTTATAAATATCCTTTTCCTCTTCCAATTCTTTAAATATCTTTACAATCACTTCCTCTGGTAGTTTATCAAACCAACATTGTTTTATATCCTTTTTACTCTTTTTATTACTACTATTTAATATATTTGTTAAACTACGTGAATTTTTATTACTACTATTATTGATTCCTTTAAATAAACCCATTTCACTAGCACTACTACTATTATTGTTGTCGTTATTACTAATACTAATACACTCGGTAATGTTATAATTATTATTATTATTATTGTTGTTGTTGTTGATGATATTATTTAAACTACTATTACTACTATTATACAATTTCAATGATGTTGGTGTGGAAAATAAAATCTTTTGTGATACATCAACAACAGCTGAGAAGGAAGAAGTTGTGGTTGTAGTGGTAGTAGTTGTGGTAGTTGCCATTTTTAGTGCTTACAAAAAAAAAAAAAAAAAAAAAAAGAATAACTAACAAAGAGATAAGACCTTTATCCAATAAATTAATTCTATGAATAAATTTCTCAAAAAGTTTTTAAATTAAAAAACATAAAAATAGTATTTTTAGCAATTTTGTGCAAGTTTCTCAATTTTTTAAAATTGTTTTTTTTTTTTGTTGCTTTTCAAATAATCAGTTGATAACTACAACAACACTTGTTTGAGAATATGCATCGATACAAAAGAGTAATCGAGATATTTTTATCAAGATATTTAATTATTTGTGTATTTAGTGGGTGGGTGCGTGCAAAAGTTTTCATCACATACACACTCAACACTCAACAAAAATACACCCATTTTACAAAGAGAATTTTGAAAAATGTTTGTTGAGTGAAAGATAGATTTAGATAATTAATGGAAGACATTGATTTTATTATATGACAATAATACATTCTTAGGCAGTGAATTCAATTAAATATGATAATTTTGTTTGAGTAGGATCATAGATTACATGTTCATCATGACGGAAATCTGATCCTGGACAGGATGAGACAGAGACACCTTTGCAACTATGGAAATTGGTGGGTGGAGATGTGAGTGTTGAATTGATTTTACTATACTCTTTGACCGATCCAAGGGCGACTTGGGACATGAGAATCATACGAACGCCATTAGCTCCGCTACTGGCAGAGGCATAGTAGAGTGATGATTTGATGTCGGTGTTGAAATAGATACCAGTGCCGAGGAACCCAAAGTCTGATCTTGAACCACCTTTGCTCACGACAACGTTTGGCATTAAAATACCTTTGGATAAAAGACCGACAAAGTTTTGAATTTTGCTACCGTGAAACAAGTATTGGACATTACCAATGTCATCTTTAAATTGCTTTTCTTCAGAGTCTTTGATGAGTCTATAGATATTGCTGATTTTGATCCTACCATCACTCAAAGCGTCGGCGTCTCGGGGGTTCTTTTTCAAAAGATTAATAACCATACCGTATTCAGAGCTGGCACTACTGAGATGATGAATCTCGGTATTGAGGGCAGAGTACTGCATATCGAGCTCATTCTTGGACTCTTGATTGTTTTCATTTTTCAAGTACACCCTAGTTAGATCCTTCATCATGTCGAGGAGCTCAACGTACTGAATGACGTTATCGTTGGTGCTGATGACCACACTGGCATTGTTTTTAATAGACTTGTTCCTTACCGTTAATTTAGAAGGAACATATTGGAAAAACTTGGATGTCAATGTCACGAGTGTATCATTGTTGTTGGTGGAATTGATCTCTTTGGAAATATCGTTTAATACGGTAGAGGCGGCATTCAACTGGTCCATAGAAAGGGCACCCAAGGGAGTTTCTATACCTCTGTTTGTAATCTTGACTGAAAAGTTTTTCAACAAACATTTACTGGCCTCTTGGTAGATGGTAGAGATGAGGGAGGCAACTGATTTCTCGATATAAGAGTTTTGGAAATCTTGATTTTCAATTTGGTATTTTGAGCCTGCCGTACCTGTGCTATTACTTTCATCTTGCGGAAATTTACCAGTCTTGAGAAACTCGTATTTCTTTTTCGAGCCAATATTGGTATGGGTCATTTCAGCAATTTGATAACCTGAATTATCTTCAAGTTTTTGTGAATAAATGGATGAAAATATATTAATAGCGTCATCATAACAATCTGGATAACGATGTTGAGCATTTGATCTGTCAACTTGATCTGTTCTCTATTTTAATGATTAGTAATTTTATCAATCAAATTAAAAATATCCAACTTACACCAAATTCAGTATAGATTCTAAAATGTTTAGTTAGATTTAAATCTGTAGCTTGTTGAAGTTCAATGTAATAAAACTTATTTGTATTGTAACCAAGATATGTACACTATAGATTAAAAAAGAATTTATTCATTAACAACTAAAAAATAATGAGTAATAAAATTATCAATACATACAGTTAATAATCTTTTAATTAAAACCATATATTCATCTGGAAAAGAAGGTTGTCTGTCTTTTAATTCGTAAACATTTGTTGCAATGTATCTGGGATTATTTTTAATCTCGTGTCTAATTTGATGAGCTTCGTCATCATTTTTTGTCTTTTTCTTCGTTTCATCAACGCTAAATTCCTTTTGATCAAAGACAAAGTTTTCAATTGGAGCTATGGTTGTTGATTTATCATTAAATTGACAAAAGTAAGCTACATTTAAAAATTTAGTATTACTGCATTGAGATAATACTTTTGAATTGGTTTTCAAGTATTCAGGTAAACTAGTATCATTGGTAATGACATAATCCACTTGTTTGTTTATAGTGTATGACAAACTTCCACCCAATTGCTTTACAAGTCCAGATAACTTAAAATTTGTTATATCTGTAAACTTTGCTCTCGAGTCTATTAAAAACTTTATCGATTGTAAATGATTTGGCTCCATGTTTTATTTTACTATTATTATTATTATTATTACTAATATTGTTGTAAATGTTGATATGTTGTATTGTGTCTTTCAATGCACTCACTTCTAGTGAGGCGCTTTTGATCACATCCTCTATTTATTCCAATTGGTTGCTTTTGCGAAATTTATAAAAATGTAAAAAAAATTTTCCATCTTATTTTTATTTTTTGATGGAAATGTTAATTTCTTTTTCTCATTTTTTTTCAAGAGATTGATTCATGTATAGATCTATATTGATTTAAATCTCGTTTCTCTCATATATGATTTTAAACAAAATTTTATAAAATAAAATATAATTTAATAATAGAGGGGAAGAGAGGGAATCTGATTGGGTATATAGATAGATAAAGTATTTTATTTATATTTAGATCTTAGATACCTTTTATACTTTCCACTAGATTTGAATTTTTCCATTTTCTCCATACTTCTCTTTTTGTGATCTTCAAATTCTTCTACAGTCATTCCCATGCTCAGTCTATATTCTTCCATGAGTTCTTCCATCGACTTTTGTTTGAATCTAAATTTATTGACAATGGTAAATGTATAGATACCCTTCAGAATAGAGAATGGGAAAAAGATGAATAGTTGGAGAATGAATAGACTCTTGATACCGGGTTTATCGAGACCACTGATCATGAGGTCGGGATCTTCCAAACCCTGATCTTGCATCTCTTTTAGTTTTTTCAGATACAAGGGTGATTGTTTGGCGAGTTTGATTACACGGTTGTATCGTTGTAGCTGATAGAGATACTTTACAGTAGTGATGAGCACCACCAAAGTGGCAAGCACATGACGAATATCATGTTGCACACCAGTATATCTGTATGCGTATTGGCCATAGTATCTGTCATACAAGGGCACACCGTTGACCAACAAATCATCATACTCTGCTCTTGTGTCGCTATTTGAGAGTATAGTCTGTGCTTTGCTCAACACTATATATTTCTCATCAGCCAGAGGATCGTTCTTGTTACGATCGGGATGGTACACAATAGATAGTTTTCTAAATGCCTTTTTAATCTCCTTCTCACTTGCGTCTCTTTTAATCTCCAACACTTTATAGTAATCAACACCTTTGTTGATATCAGTGATCATGTCATAATAACTCGGTGACTTGGCCTCTGCCACACATACCACCACCAGTAACACCAAAGAAATAAAAATTAATCTATTCTTTAACATCCTTCTTTAGTTTTGATCTATATCTATCACAACCTATCTATTTATAACTACTTATCAAAAATCTCTGCAAATCACAAATTTTCATTTGATGAAAAAAAAAAAATTTTTTCATTTTCCTTTTTAATTTATTTATTTATTTTATATCTGTGTCAAATTAAACACATCAACAAAGATGAAGATATATTTAACAGGGTTTGGTAAATTTAACGGAGTGGAAGATAATCCCTCCACCCATATTATCAACAATATCAAAGAGTATATTAAAGACAAAACTGTGAAATTTGATTTACAAAATGTAAAAGTATTGGAAGTATCTGCAGAGGCAACCAAACAATTCATTCAATCGATTGATGAGGAGATTGATCCAAATGAGAAAATACTCTTTCTTCATCTTGGTGTTAATTCAACGTCAAATACATTTGCTTTAGAAAAATGTGGTTGGAATGGTTAGTAATAATAATAATAATATAATAGTGTTACATATCTCTTATTTGTATCTAATTGTTGATATATCTATCATGATTATAATTAGAGGCCACATTTAGATGTCCAGATGAATGCGGTTGGAAGCCAGAAAAGGAATTGATTGTCAATGATAGCACATTGTTGAAAAATGAAACTAATCTACCACTTGAATCAATATCACAGTCAATGGTATCTTTAAATCACTCTGTTTGTATATCAAATGACCCTGGTCGTTTTATTTGTAATTATTTATAGTAAGTATTTAGATTTAAATATAGATATCGATAATATCATTGTGTCTCTAATCAACCAATTTAAACTACAGTTTCTATTCGTTGGAATGTTTAAAGAATAGAAAGAATTCAAAATCGTTGTTTGTTCATATACCTCCATTTAGCTCAATTCCAATGAACAAACAATTATCTTTTCTCTATGATCTAATGAATGAAATATGCACTAGTGCAGAATAAACAAACACCACTGCATAATGTATATTATATTAAAATGTAATGTATATAAACATATTTTATTTATTCACACAAATAATATGTACAATAAAAGAAAAATAAATAAAATATCTAAATTGAAATTGAAACATATATCCCATATGTCTATCTATATCTATATCTATATCTATTTCACTATATCCACCAGTATTACACATTCTTTTCATTGGGGAATAAAGGTGTATCAATTGTTTCAGATTCTTCTCTTTCAGTCATTGGCTGTGTATTTGATTCAATTGGGAATGTTTTACCTGCACTATCCATATTATTCTCTGCTTCTACCTTTCTCTGTGTTAAATAATCTCTCTGTAGTTTTGTAATAATGTTAGAACTTCTGTAATTATAAATATCAGACTCCAACAACTATGACGAAAACTTACCTTGTTATATAAATCTAAAAGTTTTTTCGTTAATATATCAATTTCTTTATCCATTGTAGCTATAGCAGGTTTAGTTTCATTTTCCAATTGATCTATTAATCTTTGTGTCTCTTGTTTTTGTTGCTCTGTTAATTGTGTAGTACTGAGTAATTTTAATTGATTTTCAGCTCTATATTTGAAAGAGTTAATATTACAACTACACCACAAGTGAACAAACTACCGATACATACATTGAAACATTTTTAAATACTAGATCTCTTTTCTGTTCCAACTCATTCAATTTCCCGGAGGTTTGGTTGATGCCCAAAGTCAACTCAAACTCCATTTGCTCGACACTATCGACATCAGTCTTTGCCTCTTGGACGGCTTGATTGGCTTCTTGTGCTTCTTTTTGTTCTTTCATTTCTTGTTGTTTGGATGGTATTAAGTTGTTTATAAATGAAAACATTTTGTGTGTATATATATATGTGTGTGCGTATGCGTATGCGTGTGAAAATACTGAAACCTTGAATTGAATTTATATAAATTATAATAAAAAAGATATTTCCTATAATAGTTTATAGTGTATGTGTGTGAATTATAATAATAAAAGAAATCAAACACTTTATCCCTTTTTTGTATCACCCTTTTGATTTTTTTAAAAATATGACAAATGCGACGTCGGTTGTGTGTGAAAATGGGGTTTGTTTGAAAATGAAAACAATTGTTTTTTAATTTTTTTATTTTATACAAATTTTTTGTAGCGATAAAATATGTCTATGAATATATTGTAGCTTTGTGAGTGTCTGCACCATGCTACTACCGATAATGTCAAGAATACAAATATCCTGTTGAACAGATCTGCTAAATGAATAAATTAATTTTTTTTTGTTTTTTTTCTTTTTTTATAAATTTGTAAAATGCATTTCACAAATGAAACAATGAATAAATATCTAATAACAATCTCTAAATATGTCTGCTGCTGATAGACCCGTTGAAAATGAAATTAGACAAAAATTGATAAAAGAGTATAATCCAATACATGTAGAGGTGATAAATGAATCTCATATGCACAATGTACCAAAGAATTCAGAATCTCATTTCAAAGTATTGGTGGTCTCTGATGTATTCACACCATTGTCATTGATAGAGCAACACAAACACATAAACAACACACTTGCAGATTACATTGGCACTGGTAAAATACATGCTCTTAGTATCGTTAGCAGAACCCCTGTTCAATGGGACCGTATACAAAAGAAAAAAGAACTTGAACAACAACAACAACAAAGTAATAGTAGTTTAGTTGATCCCTCGCCATCGTGTAAAGGAGGTTTTGGAAAATAAATAAAATGCATTGATCTCGATTCTATATCAATCTCACAAGTACTATTTATTTATTTTGTCTTTTTTGAAGATTCAAGTAATGGATTAGGATTATCGATTAAAGTTTGTGTGACTTTACACAAGGTTTCAATTTCTTCAGGAGTGGATTTACCAGATGACTGCCATCTAATCTTTCCATCCAAAACCAAGAATATATAGGATCCAAATATATTGGTAATTGAAAATGTTTCATATAAATCATTTGATTCTATTAGTGTAGTGTAGGCATTAGTAAATGATATGCGTCTGATGATTATTGAATATCACCGTGTGTCTTACCTTTAATGTGTGGCATTTGATTACTCCATGACTCTGTGACAGTGTCTATTTTATTCTTTCTAGACATTTTCAATAGTGGAGAGAATATTTGATAGCCTAATTGGTGGACTAAAATAGTACTGTGACATTCAAGATTTGGGAATTTGCTCTTGAAAGGTTTGGACCAACTCTCAACAAACACATCAGAGTGGAATGGTTTCAAACTAACAATGAGGAGTGTTGGTTTGTTTGATGGGAAATCATCTGGTATCTCAATGGTTTTTCCATTGAGATCACTTGTTTTGAATGATGGAATAGATTTAGCTTTACCCAATGCTATGGCGGTGGGCGAGCCAACAAATAACTTCATATTTGGATTGTTGGTAAATTCTTTGACATCCCACATAATACCTGAATTCAATTCTTTTTGACTAAAGTCCATTGTTGTTGGAATAGTAGATAATGTTAATTCCTACACACACATGCTATCAATAGTACTCCACTTACACTCTCTTCTTTGCAGCAGTGTCTGCATTCTCTTGGTAGTATTTAAAGGGATTTAAAAACTTTTTAATTGAAAAAGATCTAGTTTGATATGATGTAGCAAGTGGTGTTGTTGTACTTTTGTTTAAAAAAGATAAACTTGCTCTTGTTAATCTATTTGTAGGGGTAGTAAACATATTGAAGTTATATTGAAGTTGAATAAATAAATAAATAAACAAAAAAAAAAATAATAATTTTTATTAAATTTTTTTCATATGACTTGACGATGATCAGTACTCACACATATCTAGACACTCTTGATGTGTTGACCTTAGGCTAAGGCGTTCAGGGCACTCGAGTTTCTATAAGGTCTTGTTTATCATTATTTTAATATTAAAAATAATGATAAACTAGATCTTTTTGGATAAACTCGAATCCATCTCCTTCTTTGTGTTGATAAACATCCAAGATGAATAACATGAGTCTGAAGAGTTTAGAAACTACATAAACATCATACTACAACAGTGTGGTGTGCTACTATAGCATTATTTTTAACATTTTTACATATTGCAACCATTCAACAGGTGCAGACAAATTGGTAATGATAATTATTTATATTTAGATCTCTATTATTTATTTATATGTACACAACAAATACAACCTTTACAGTGCGGTTCCTATTTTAATTATTAAATGCAGGGGTTTGTTTTAAATATGCATTTAAATGGTTAATAAACATGTCACATTTAATGGCTGTGTTTGGCTGATATACGGGATTCTTGATTACATATTCTACAAATATATTACTATAAATCTTTTTAAGATCTTCACGTAAATCTGGTGTATTTGGATCTGTCATTATTATAAATTTTGTACCTGATAAAGTTTCATAGAAATGTAATTTATAACTAGATGTTTTGTAACAATGAAATCCTGTCTTTGGGTCAATTCTATCAATTAAGTAATCATATAAACACAATTAATACTCATCTCTCTATTCCTATCTATTCTTTATACATACGGTTTAGGAGAAGAAGTAGAAATAAATGCCTTTAGAGAATAAAGCATACCAAATAAAAGTTTTTGATCCTCTGCTGTATTTGCTGAACCTTTCTTTTTATTCCATTCTTCAAAATATATGCAAACACCTTCTTTATTGAATATATATATATTGAATATCATGACTATATCTATCTATCCAAGTGTTTATTATTAACTCGACAATATCTTGGTTTTAAAATTTAAATGAAAAAAAAAAAAAAAAAAAAAATAGAAATGAATTTTACAACTCTGTGATCATCATCAAACATTCATATTAGGCGCTTGGCACACACACACAAGATAGAGACACAATGATGTTTAAATCGACTATATCTATTTTAGCAATAGTGTTTGTGTTGTTGCTACAAACATCAACCAATACAGTCAGTGGGGAACAGGTGGTCATTGAAGAGGAACCAAATGGTATTAAAGTTAAAGTACAAGTATTCCTATTGGGTTTCAATGGCGATGGTGCATTTAACTACAAACTGGATGGAAATGAATTATTCAATCTTTTAAAAGATACCTATCCACTTCATAGACCTCATTCTGTTGAGAAATCAAATTATTTAAAAACTTTTGATCCAAATAATGATAGTAGTAATAATAATAATAACAATAATAACAATCAACAACAAGATTCAAATGCATTAATGAATCATTATGATATTAAATATTTTGTTAAATCTCTTGGTTCACAATCATTGGAAAGCTATGAACATCTTTTGAGATCAAATTTAGAAAGATTACCTTTTAATCCTGTAACTATTAGCAGTAGATCGGAGATATGTATTTGATTTAGTAATACATACTAATATACGATACAACAATAGGACCTAGAACAAGAAGATGAAACATATGATAATGAAACACATTTAATAGCAATAGAGAAATTGGAATCTTTTTTCGAATATGAAATCAAAATGAATACTCAAGAGTCTGGTTTAGTATACACGATATTCTTTGTCAATCCCAGTAAGGACAGAGTGTTTCAAAGTGAACCACAACTAAAGATTAAAGAAAGAGTTGTTCCAAACAAGTATCATTACAGCTTGAATAAACAGATATGTGGACCTGCTTGGATCGGATCGTCGAGATATCTCGTAGTGGATCTCGAGGCTGGACCATTGAAATACGGCTCAACGATCCACAAGTCCACCGACGAACGTATATCAGAGGGTTCGGTAGACTATGACTCACTTCCACGTTTGGTCGAGTATTTCTTGGAGAGTGGGTACCAGGGTACCTCGCTCCAGGGATCTTCACCAATCGAGATTGAGGCACACATGTCCAACGTCGTGATATCGGCTGTAAGACACGTGTTTTTCCAAGACACGCAATACGACTACATTCCCCTGTTTCCCAAGATCCTCATACCGATCTTGATATTCAAAGACCACACCGACCCCGTGCAGGCCGACATTGAGCTGGATATCATTCGAAAGGAGGCCAACAGAATATTCCCCTTTAGTCAAGTCGAGATCGTTATTGGTGAGCATGCACTCCACGAACACAAGACCATCTCCATGGCGCTGTACAAGTCGATTCGATCCCACTCAACATATGAGCTCAATCCCTTTTTAAACACATTCCAACCAAACACCAAAACCTATGTAGACTCGAAAGAGCTCTTACTCAAATTAAAAAACGAAGACGACATCCTCGCCCTTGGCATCATCGGTGATCGTGTTACTCAACTACCCATATCACTCAACCAAAACAACAACCACAACCACAACAACAAAAAGAACACCAACCTTCAAAAAACCAAAATCCTCCCTGTATATATATTCTCACTTCTCACAACTCCAATGAACCTCTTACTTGATAAATATTATTTATACTCATCGTATGTATTTTCTTTGACTAATGGATTTGTTTTATAGATACTAATCCAATCCTCTCTCTTTATATCTTATTAGTAATCAAGATTCAATTGTTATCTTGCAAACTAAATTTACATTCCAAGGTACATTTTATCAAGGCAATAAATTGGTATCTGTCAATGCAATGAAAACTATAAATAGACAAATTGTTGCAGGTTTGGCAAATTCACAAGGAATCATGGGGCCAACATTGAGATACTCTGAACCCCATCAAAGACTAGTAAACAATTATCTTTGGAGTTATGGTCAACATCCTTTTGGTTTCTTTGGAAACACCTCAGAAATATCTCAAATATTTATAGATTCTATTATTAGAAATACCATCATTACCTCTGTGCAAAGTTCAAATCAAAACTTAAATTTAGCTTTACAAAAAATAACTGATTTTTCAACTGTATTGTATTGCTTATTAACAAACTAAATCCAAATCCAAATACTAATAATAATAATAATAATAATAATTTTAGAAATATTTAATTGATAGCTTGGGATATGATGTTGATGATGTACCATATGGAGGTAATCTAATAGATAGATTATATCATACACCACCCAGCAAAACACCCATTATTAAAGGCGTTGTGAAAAGACTCCACGACAATTGGGAAGAAATTTTAAAACAAATGGAAATCACTTTAAAAGAAATGCCATTCATATCTGACAATCAAAGACAATTACAAAGGTAAGAATTACACCCACACTCACACAGATATTTTTATGATAATCGTGATGGCGGGGCATGGATTTTTATCGTGAATCACCCCCATCCCATGCATAGATTTTTCATTTTTTAAAAAATAATTTCACGTACGTGGTACAAAAACATGCCCATTTCAAATAATAATATGACATTATTAGATAATTTACAAACACTAACTCTACCACTACTATTAGTTCACAAAAAGAAGAGATCTCAAAGAATCTATTGATTTTATCTACTAAAACATTGGGATTTTTAGAATATGTGAAACAAGAGCTGGATACAGTGGAGTCGCAGCTGTTGTGCTGTGCAATTGCCTATGCATTGCCCTCTAGCAACACGTACAGCAAGATTATATATTTTTGTTTGGTTAGCTTTGGTTTGGGTGTTGTTGGCCTGTGTGTCACCGGCTTAAGTTATCTGTCAAACGGAGGATCGAAAGGAAAGAAACGATCGATACACAATTAAATGAAAATGGTGCGATGAGATGTTTTTTCACACAGCGCAATTCACACCCACTCTCAAATTTCTAAAAAAAAAATAAATAAAAACCTCTTTTTTGTTTTTCGTAACTTTTTGATAGTCCTCACATTTGCAAAAATGTTGGGAGTTAGGCACACAGGGTGTTTGTGCAAAGTTTTAATTTTTTTAATTTATTTTATTTTTTTTTTTTAGATTGGGACATGATTTTTTAATTTTGATATTATTGTTTTTTTTGAAATTGTATAGAGTATTTATAGAGATAGAGAGGAAATGAAGAGATATAGCAGTAGTAGTAGTAGTAACAGTAGACCTGTATCAGTACTTTGTGTTCTAGCACTGTTGTTGGCGATTGTGGCAGCACACTCACATGTCACAGACCAGAGCAGTGAAATCATTGATCACATTATTTCAAAGAACTATCTTAAATTTGCCAGACATGTCGATGAATTAAAGTCGTCTGGAGAGTTTGAGCAAATGTTTGATAGTAGCAGTAGCGACGGTAGCATTGATGTCCAGTTGGTCGACGGACATTTGCCAGGCTACGATTGCCAACACGACAATATCATGCAGACTAGAAAGATTGTCAAACCAAAAGACAACAAGGACATGTTGCCCAGAAAGCATTATGACAGATTAAACAAACAACACGATGACGAACTCGTTCAAGAGACCAATGCAAATGTGGGCCCTATTAGAATCAATTTTGACACTACATTTCTCCACAGCAAAAAGGATCCTATGGGTTGTTACTCTACTGGTCAAAAGGTGACTTTTGGCAACGGTGGTCGTGGTATCAATTGCAGCTTAGCCTCTGAGCCCAATTGTATCTACACTTGCCAAGCCAATGAAATCTTTACAGATGCATTGGGCAATTTAATCGAACAGGTTATTTTGCCAACCATCAGAGACGTTTTCTCTGCCTTTTTGTCAGTGAATCGTGTCGACGGTAATTTGGTGCTCACCGATACCTATGCCGATAGAGAGTGTGATAACAACTATCGTATTCCAGATTATTATTTTGAAAAGGGTATTGCAAACACAGACATTGTCATGTTTATCACTGCTAGACCCACATTTAGCTCGGCCACTATTGCCACCGCTCTTGCTTGCAGTTTCCCAATCTATAACAACAATTTCTTTGGAAGACCCTATGCTGCTGGTATTAATTTCAATCCATATTACTTTAAACCTCTTTTAAACAATCCAAACCAATTCCTCTTTAAAGAGTATATCCGTGTCGGTCTCCATGAGGCCACACATGCACTTGGCTTCTCAAGAATCTTTTATGATTCTTTTCTCAATCCAAGCACTGGCCAAAAATATGGCTACTCGCCATCATACAGTTTTACAGACTCTGCTCCAACTCCATCTGGTCCAGTGTCAGTTACTAGATCAGGTATTAGAACACCAAACGTTGTCAATTTTGTAAGAGAACACTATGATTGTGCCTCACTCCAACACCAACTCTTGGAAGACGCCGGTGGCCAAGGTACCGCTGGCAGTCATTGGGAAAAGAGAACCGTTGGCGAAGAATATATGCTTGGCTACGTTCAACCAGTGTTCCCCATTACTGGCCTTACCCTTGCCCTTTTAGCCGACTCTGGATGGTACGCCATCAACAACACCTATGTCGAGCCACTCATGTGGGGCAGAAAGCTCGGTTGCAGCTGGTTTGCTGGTTGTACAGCAACATCTTGGTCGGCCACTGGCTACTTTGCCAATAGCATTAAAGACAGTTGCACACCAACACGTGTTGGCAAAGGTACCGTCAGGGTCTACAGCTATGACAAAGACCTTGCCCCAGAATACCGACATTTTGACAATGCCACCATTGGCGGTGCCGATTACGCCGCCGACTATTGTCCATACTCCGACGTCACCCCCAACTTTAGACAAAACGCTTATTGTGTCGATGAGGCCAATCAAAGAATTGCCAGCAAGTCTATTGGCGAGTACTATGGCAGTGACAGTAGATGTTTTGAATACACCTCTTTGGGATCGTCGAGCCAAGCTTGCTGGAAATACCAATGCACTGCCGACAAAAAGCTTCAAATCCTCGTGAAAAGCACCTGGGTCACCTGCCTACCCGGCTCCTCGCCCACCGTCGATGGTATCGCTGTACAGTGCCCAAAAAATTTTTACATCTGTGATTTCAATGTTATTCCCATCCCAGGTCTTGGAAATCTTACTATGCCAGTCGACTCAGCTTCCTCTGTCTCTTCGTCTGCAACCTTAATTTTATTATCTTTATTGTCCTTATTTTCCTTATTTATTCTTATTTAAAACTCTTTTTCTCACTTCAAAATATAGTTCAATGAATACATATATTAGTCTATCTATTTCATTGATCTATAAAATCGATTTACTATTGTGCAGTTTATTTATACTCTTATAAACAAAATAAATCAAAAAAAAAAATACTAAAAATCTAAAAATCCGATATTTGAAATGTTCTTGAGATGAAAAAGATATTTTTATCAAAAAAATTAATAAATTATTTGTGCAATCAAGTGTGATTTCTTTTTCTTTCTTTTCTTTGATTTTGGGTTTTGTACAACGCAGATTGGGGGGTTGGAAAAGATTTTTATTTTCGAAAAATTTCATAAAAAAAAGTAAAAAAACAGAACCACCACCCATTCCAGCGGCTAAAAGCCTTTTTGATTGATATTCATAATTCAATATAAATCACTTACAAGTAAAAATGAATAAAGTGATTATAGCATTATTTTTAGTATCTCTAATTTATTGTGTTTCATCAACTAGTAACACTAATAATATTATTGATAATATTATTGAAAGAAATTATCTTTCATTCACCAAACATGTCGATAATTTAAAGGCTTCGGGTGAATTGATGTCAAATGCTGATGTCGATCACCAAAATAGTGTTTTGGTCAATGGACACTTACCAAGCTACAATTGTCAACACGATCACATTATCAAGTCAAAGAAAATTGTAACACCACCACAACCACAACAAACCAATTCATCAAGATCCAGAGAGAGCCTTGCTCAAGAGGTTCAACAAACTCAAGCTGTGGGATCAATTAGAATCAATTTTGACACCACTTTTCTCTACAATAAAGTGGATACTAGGGCCTGTTATCAAGCAAATCAACAAATAGTTTTTGGTAAAGGTGGCGCTGATTGTCGTACATCTCCAGGTACAAATTGTGTATACACATGTAATGCCAACGATATTTTGAATAACTCTTTGGCCAATTTAATTGAAAATGTGATTTTACCAACCATTAGAGAGGTTTTCTCTACTTTATTGTCAGTGAATCGTGTCGATGGTGTCTTAAAGCTCACCGACACTTATTCTGACCGTGAGTGTGATGACTATTATCGTATTCCAGATTCATATTTCACCACAGGTATTGCAAACACAGATATGTTGATGTTTATAACTGCTAGACCAACTCCAAGTACTAGTACCATTGCCTATGCTCTTGCTTGCGTTTTCCCAATCTATAGCACCAATTTCTATGGAAGACCCGTTGCTGCCGGTATTAATTTCAATCCACTTTATTTTATCCCACTTTTAAACAATCCAAACCAATTCCTCTTTAAAGAGTATATCCGTGTCGGTATTCATGAAGCTACACATGCTTTTGGTTTCTCTAAAACCTTTTACGATTCTTTTCTTGATTCAAACACTGGTCAAAAATATACCTATACCCCATCATACAGTTTTACAGACTCTGCCCCAACTCCATCTGGCTCAGTGTCAGTTACTAGATCAGGTATTAGAACACCAAAGGTAGTCAGTTTTGTCAAGGATCATTACAACTGTGCCACACTACAACACCAACTCTTGGAAGACGCCGGTGGCCAAGGTACCGCTGGCAGTCATTGGGAAAAGAGAACCGTTGGCGAAGAATATATGCTTGGCTACGTTCAACCAGTGTTCCCCATTACTGGCCTCACCCTTTCATTCTTGGAAGACTCTGGTTGGTATGATATCGATTTCAGTTATGCAGAGCCACTCATGTGGGGTAAAAAACTTGGTTGCAACTGGTTTGCTGGTTGCACAGCATCCTCTTGGTCTGATACTGGTTATTTTGCCAGTGCCCAAACAGAAAGTTGTACTCCAACACGTGTTGGTAAAGGTACTACTAGATTATTCAGTTACAATAGCAATCTTCCAGCACAATACCAACACTTTTCCGATCCACGTATTGGCGGTGCCGATATGGCTGCTGATTATTGTCCATTTTCAGACGTCACTCCCAACACTAAAAATGCCTATTGTGTAGATAAAGGAGCCCAAGCCAATGCCGTCACCTCTATTTTCGAGTACTATGGCAGTGACAGTAGATGTTTTGAATATGTCGAAAGCTCTGTCGTCAAACAAGCTTGCTGGAAATACCAATGCAATGCCAATAAGCAACTTCAAATTCAAGTCAATGATACTTGGATCACCTGTGCCACACCAGGTCAAATCTCTGTTGCACAGGGTATCTCTGTTCAATGTCCAAGCAACTTTTATATTTGTGATGTAGTATCTAAGCCAATTCCAGGTCTTAAAAATGAAACTCTCACAATTCCACCAGAAACTCAAGCTCCTTCTACCACAACTAGCACTTCGACAGGCTCTGATAGTCCTACCCCAAGTCCTAGCTCTACAACCTCTAGCACCACAAGTCCCGACATTGATAATTCAGGTTCAACATTATCTTTGTCATTCACTTTAATGCTTGCACCAATTCTTTCCTTTGTTTGGTTATTATTTATTTAAAAATGGTTTATTCTATTCTTTTTTTTAAAAAATAAAATAAAAGAGTATCTATACCTATTTTTATTTATTATTTTATTTATTTAAAAAGATAAGCAAGTGGTGTTTTGGGATCAAATGGTAGTTTTAATGTTTTTACAGAGTTTGGTATTTTACCTTGAAAGTATTCACCGAGTTTCAAGTACTTTATAGTTGGAGGTAAATATTCTAAATCTTGGATTGGTTGATTCCTAGCCAGTGTTAGTTTAGTGAGAGATGGAGGTAGATCTTTTGCACTGATTTCAGAATAAAGTCCCTCTTGATATGTTTTTGTGATAAAGTTTAATTCTTGAATTGATTTTGGCAAGAATTCAAAAAAGTCACAATAGTAATCACAGCTCAATGCTTTGAGATTTCGTGGAAGTGTGTTTTCACAAAATTCAAATGGATAACATGCATTAAAGTGGATCTCCTCTACGCTGTCCGGGAAAATACCTGCTTCGAATTTTTCTTCAAATTGTTCACAATTGAAAATGATAATCTTTAGATTTTGTGGAAAGAATCCAATTGGAAATGGTTGTAAAAATGATTTTGAGATAGTTAATTGTTCGATGGTGTTTGGTAGTTGTATTGGACAATTAAAATAGTTTCCCATGTGTAGGATTTTAAGAAATGGAGGTGGAGTAAATTGTCTTGTAAAATGACTTGGCAAATTAACTTTGGTGACACTCTCTGGCAATGCACCTGGTAAAATGATTTGTTGGTAAGAATTGGCAAATTCAATAGATTTGATATTTGAAATCAATGAACCTGGTTTCAAAAAATCATTAAATCCGTAGAACTTTGACACTAAATTTACTTGTAAATCTTGACTAAAAGTTTTAGCTAATTCTTCTTCATCTCGCTCAAGAGGTTCTATTTTATCTATAAATTTAATTGAACTTTCTATCTGAATACTTTTCACTACTGGTGACAAGTTTCTAAAAGATATATAATTGTAAGATCCTCTTATCGATTTTTTATCTCGAACAATTTTAATATGTTCAACATGGGGCGGAATTGGGAAAGAGGTATCACCATTAGTACTAAAGAAACAAATATGAGAAACTGTTTTAGGAATTGTATTCATTTTATGTCTACGAAGATTGTAAAAGGCAAGGTACTTAACACTGGATGGTAGCATTTCAAAGTTTAGACTTTTTCCATAATAACCATCAAGTGTAATCGATGTTATTGAGGGTGGAAGAAAAACATTTGAAAGTGATTGGTTAAAGTTTTTACCAAAATATATCTCTGTCACAGAATTCGAAATGGAGTTTTCAAGTATTGGTTGGTTATAGTCTTCACCAAATATTATTCTTGAAATATGATTTGGTATTTGTCCTTCAAATATTGGTTCATTTTCTGACCAAATCAATGTTTTTGTTTTTGGGGAAATAGATTTCTTTTTGTCATAGATTTCAATTTTATCTAGTCTGCTTGAAACAAATTCAGAAAGTTGTTGTACAGTTGAAAATTCATCAGTTGAAAAAGAAATTCTTTTTACAGTGATTGGGATAACTTCTTCTAAAGGACAAAGGCGGAGAATATTCTCACATTTCATAAATTGAATGGAGGTGATTGTAGAGGGAATAGAGCCCTTTTCAATTTTTTCTGTATCAAGTCCAAGACAAACTACAGTGGATGGAACCATGTTTTTAATTATTTGCTTAAATCCTAAAAGAGTAAGGTGAGTTACTGATGATGGGATTTGATGAGATTCTAAAGGCGTTTGGTCATTATGTGATCTAACAAGTTCTAAATGTGTTATCCATGTTGGTATTTTTATATTTTTAAAGTATATAATACTTAATCTTGTAACCCCTCTCGGTAAAATTGATAAAAGATCTGTTTGATGTTCACCATCATGATTATTAAAATTAATTTGGACACCTTGAATATTTTTACAATTGTTTGGAAACATTTCTTTTGTAAATGACTTGATATCTTTAAATATTAGTGTTATATTTATAAATCTATTTTGGGCTTCTATTACTTGATCAACATCGTTTGGAATAAAAATTGATGGATATTTCAGTTTCATTATTAGGTCTTTCAAATAATGATTTTTCCAAATTACAAAAAATGAATCCGAATTTTTACTACTGTATGAATTAATTCTAAAATTATATTTATATATTATTGTTAGAACCCAATAAATAATAAATCACAAGTAAAATAATAAACACATACATTTTAGGAGGTGGGGTATCATCTCTTTTAGTTTGATGAAGTAAATATGGTAGATTTTTTTCATTAAGATCTAAATTGATCACTTTAATTGTTGGTGGAATACTGAATTCTAAAGGCTTATAACAATTAAATATTTCCACTGAAGGAGGTATCAAATTTTCATTTATGCTGTCACATGTTAAAGTTTTAACACTATTAGGGATTGAGCCCGGGTATAGTTTTGGTGAAGAAAATAAGGCTAACTCGGTAACACTTGAAGGAACGTAGCCAACCGGTATCGCAATAATAGTCAAGTTTAACTTTTTGACATCTATATTTAAATTTGGTTTGGCAGGCGCATATTCTCCGGCATCATCACCTGAATAAAAACGAAACTCTACTTCATACCTGTTCTCTATGTGTAACTCATCTACTTTATCAACTACATTTGGAGTAAAAACACTTGTTTCTACATCAAAACTCATTGGAAGATTGGAGCCAGAGATTGGTTTACCAGAGCTTTTAAATACTATTTTTGTGATGTATGGTTCAATTGAATATTCTATATAGGTAAACGTGTTTGCAAGTGGAATGAATCTTTGATCGGGACATTTTAGCATTGTTAAAGATGAAGGAACAATCGATAAATTAAAATTGTGTTCAGGAGCAATTGGATCTGTTATTTCCCTTTTCTTCTTCACTGACTTAATAGATAGACTCGTTAGACTTGATGGAAGTGGTATCGTTTGATTAAGTGCGTTTGTACGAGTTATTGTCATATGTTTCAAACCACAATTGGTTGATATCTCTGGTAGGTTTAATGATTCTTTATAATACTCTTCTTTATCCATAATCGAGATCCAATAGTGAGATTCGGCCTGAATATCTATAAACTTTAAGCTTGATGGAAGAGTCAGCAGTTTTTGAAATGGATGGGCAGTTTTAATTTTAAGATGGGTTATATTGATAGGGAGTGATCCATTGATGTATATCCAATGGAATGCATCATAAGTATCGATATGAATTTCTAAATGCGTTAGAGATTTTGGTAATTCGTCCGAACCATAGATGAATTGATTAAATTGGTTACCAAGAATAAGAGTTTTAACATCTGATGGAAAATGAATATCTGACAACGATCTATTATAACCTTTAAACCTGATATACTCGACAGAGTCTGGTATACAATTGGCGGCAATTGGTTCATTAAAGTGTTGTCCAAAATATAATCTTTTGACGCCTTTTGGAATGTAATTTGGTTTCAAAGGTTCTTTGCATAGCCACATGACTGTCTTTGTTGTTGGTGGAATTTGATAATTGGAATTTGGTGAAGGATATCGATAAACCCTAAATATACCATCAAATATAGGTGAGTATTGCTGTTCATATGAAAATCTTTTATGAGAATCTTCAATCTCTACTGAGTAGTTTGCAGGATAGTATAATTTATCAAATTGTTGATAAATATCTGTAAGCTTAATGTATGTATGAACAGTTTCCATAATCTTTAATTGTTTACAAACGAGACTATCAGCCTTGAAATCATACCTTGCTTCTTTAATTTGAAGTGAAGTTATTGTTTGTGGCAATACAACATTGGTCGAAAAATCACCTTTGATGTATAAATGTTGTACAGTTGAAGGAATATTATGATCCTCTGTGATTCCATCTATTGTTAGATGTGTGATTGATGAAGGAATGTGAATATCTCTTGATAAATCAACACCAGAAACTGATAGATGAGTGACTGAAGGAGGAACAGCAACATCTTTTTCTTTATATAGTGGAAAGTATCCAATATGACCAGACTCTATTATGAAATCTAAATGACTAATTTGAGAGGGAAGATTTGAAACGATTGATATTAAATCTGATTTTAAAGTATCATAATTGTAAAGTTGTTCTTGTTGTTCTTCTTCCTCTTCCTCTTCCTCTTCATCTTCCTCTGTTGGATGATATACTGTACCAATATAAAATATTAAACCTCTAACGTCGACAGGAATATTTTCGTGTTTAAATAAAAAACCGTCGTCTTGATAAACATTTAGTTTCATCACCTCGTCATCGTTATCTCTCGGCCTAATTATTAAAAGAAACAAAAGTATCAGGAATTGCAACCACTAAACTATTTTTGTAACTATTGATTTGTAGATTACCATTGAGAGAAAAGAGTGGTTCTCTTAGTATCAGAATTTAGAGATTTAACCCTATGAGGCCAGCTGATATCTCTTTTCATAGTTTAGTTTCACACTAAAAAAAGAAAAATCAGATCAAAAAAGGAAGAAAAAAAATCTTATCATTGGCTAAAACGATAAAAAAATCTGAATTTTCTTTAAAATGACCTTTATTTCATATGATTTAGTTGAAAAGATAGTCCAATGGAATATTGATCAAAGAGTCAAACTCTAGAGATTCTACTGTGTTTGGTATTTTACCTTTTACATACAAGCCTAGCTTGAGGTTTTTAATAGAGCTGGGTAGTTGATGGAGATCTTGAATCGAGAGTCTGGTATCCACTGTTAAACTGCTCACAGACAGAGGCACCAGGCCGGCCTTTATAGGAGGCGAAGAAAGATGATGATTAAATACAAATGAGAGTTGTTCGACTGACGATGGTAACCAATCAAACAAACTTTCAAAATAATTACATGTTAATCGCTTTAATAAAGGGGGTAGATGGTGTCTCTCAAATGGGATGACAAGGGGACATGTAAAACGAATTTCTTGAACGCCTCGAGGGAAAAAGTCTACAGGTATCGGTAGTGTTTCACAAAAGTAGTTCTCGAAATCAAGGGAAACCATCTTGATGTTTGAGGGAAGACGGAAATCATTTGAAAGGAAATTGCTTGGTACACTAGATAAATGGAGCTCTTGAAGTGATTCTGGAAGAGGAGGAAATGTTTGATTAAAATAGGAATTTTTAATAACTAAACGTTTGAGCAAACACGGGAGATGTAGATTTTGATTAAATGATGCACCAAAACAGAGGTCGATAATGGTTGGTGGGAATGTATTCGGCATAATAATTTGATTAAAAGAGTGGTCAAACTCTATACATGTAATATTTGATATCAATGTATCTGGCTTTATAAACTGGTTGAAAAAAGGAGCATCATTTGCTGGAACCAAACTAACTTGAAGATTTGGTTCAATTGCTTGGTGATAATTTGATTGGCTTGGTGATTTTTTTTTCATTTTGATCACCATCATCATTGTTCTTGTAGGTAATGCTAAGTGGTGATAATATACTTTTGAGATTAGGGTGAGCCACATGGGGATAAGGCGAAATGGTTCGTGTTAGAATACTTAGATGCTTTACTGTACTGGGGATCGACAAGACACTGGAAGAACTGCAAATAAGATGGCTAACTGTTACTGGAAGAGAATCAAAGCAATGTTCAAAAGCTATAGTATTCCTCAATTTTAAATGACAAACACTTTCGGGTAGAGTGAAATTGGATGTGATTTGAGTATTTTCAAGAGTCAAATATTTTAAAGACTCTGGGAACCAAATGCTATCGATGGATTGATTAAAGTTGGGACCAAACTTAATCTCTAAAACGGATGAGGGAATGGTGTTTGGCAAGATTGTTTGATTGTAATATTTACCAAATAAAATTCTTTTTACATTTGTTGGCACAAGTCCTTCGGGAATTGAGGAGTCTATATTCCATATTAAAGTGTCTGTTGATTTGGAAATTGGCTTTTTTGGATGATATATTTGGTATACGCCATCCAATTTATTCAAGATAAACTCTGGTATTTCTTTTTCATAGAGGGATTCTATCTTTTCAAGTCTAATCATTCTAACAGTGGTGGGAATAGAGCTCTCTTGAATATAAAATCTATCACCACAACCATAAATTGATGTGACTGATGGGGGAAGGGCATCTCGATCAATTGTAGAGGAATCAAGAGAAAGATGGGTAACGGTTGGAGGTATCATACCCTTCTTTAACTTTGAATAACCCCATAGAGATAAATGGGTAACTGAAGGTGGAACCGTTGGAAATTCAGAGGAAGAAAAACCAGAGATTTGTAAATGAGTAATCCATGGTGGTATTTGTTGTCCTCTGTATCTCAGAGACAATCTAGTAACCGATCTAGGTATAATTAAAGAGAGATCCATTTCATTGTAAAAGTAATTTAATTCAACACCTTCAATGTTTCTACAATCGGTTGGAAATATTTCTTTGCTCATTCTGAATAATTGATTAAAACATAAAGTTATGTTGTGATATTTCTTTTGAGCATCTATTACTTGGCCAACATCTTTTGGTGCAAATTTAGTTGGATATTTATAATCAGATATGATTGTCTTTAAAAATACATTTCTATAAATAATAAAAAATAAATCCTTATTTTCTATAGAGCTGAAATTAATACTGTTTATAATTAATTTATAAATTAATATTTTTACTTTATATTGTTTGGATTAATAAATACCTACATCTTTGGAGATTGATTTGGTTTACATGGTGGATTTAATAAAAGTGGTAGATTATTTCTACTTAATTCCAATGTTAATTTTTTTAATGTTGGTTGAAATATTTTTGGACTTATTTTATCAATTGGAATTTCTTTTTGATGTTGAAAGAATTGTAAGAGATCTTGATTTGCAAATGGCTTTACTTTTGGTGACAATATATGTAAATGTTCAACTGACGAGGAGATGTATCCTGGTGGAATAGAATTGATTTCTAAATAAAGTTTTCCAATGGTGTATGCTAGAGGAGGAGGATTTGTACTCAGTACTTCTTCAGATTTAATATGTAATTCAGTAATCCTATCTGTAATTGGTGGAGTAAAAGTACTTGTTGTAAAATTAAACCTCGTGGGAATGGTATTTATTGGCTTGTCTGGACTATTGAGTACTATTTTCACTATACTTGGATAGATAGAATATTCTAAATATGTGTAGTGATTGCTTTTAATTGGCACAAAATAAATTGTAGGACACTTTAGTTTTGAAACCAATGGTGGGATGATAGAGTTGTTAAAGGGACTATCCTCTGGAGAGGAACAGGGTTTTGTTAAAACCAAAGATGTTAAACTCGATGGGAGTGGGCCATTTTTCATGGCAAGATCAGTTGATATTTCAATATGTTTTACACAACTTTTTCCCATTGATTGACCCAGAGAAACAAATGACTCTTTATAATATTCCTCTTTATCCATTAGAATTACTTTTGAGCGATGATGAGGATGAATATCTAGAAAACTAACGCTCGAGGGAATGATCAATGGCTGTCCTTCTTCTTTCCTGGAGTAAGAAATCTTTAATTTAAGATTGGTTATAGATTTTGGAAGATTTCCTTTACTTTGTAACCAATGGAAAGGGTCCTCGGAAACATAGATTTCCAGGTGCGTAAGAGACTTTGGTAATTCTTTGTGGCCATCAATAAATGTTGTAAACTTTTTGCCAAGAGCCAGTGATTCAAGATTGGGCGGAAGGCTTACACTGGACAAAGGTCTTTGTAGACCTTTAAACTTTAGATATTTTACAGACTGTGGAATGCAACTTGAGTTTATTGCCGAATTGAAAGTTGGACCAAATACCAATTTGGTCAATTCAGATGGCAAATAGTTTGGAGGCACTGGTCTAAGAGAATTCCAAATTAAATGTTTTGTTTTTTGAGGGATAGGGGACACGAAATTCTGATCATAGACTCTATAAACATTGCTAAACACGGGTAGATGCTGCTCACTTGCCCACGACGCTTGGTAGTGAACGTTTTGGGGAAACATAAAACTCGACAACAATTGATACATTGTTTGGGAGAGATAGTTTTCATCTAGTTTTTTAAATACAAGATTCTTTACTAGAGGACAATGTCGAGAGGGAGTAAAGCTGGATGATTGATTTTTTTCTATCGTCAATGTAGTCACTGTAGATGGAATATGGGTGTCACTATGGTTGTCTAGTAGACCGCCAACACGTAAATGTGTCACATGAGGTGGTACCACTGTATCTTGCGGAAACTTTATTCCTATGATTCCCAAATGAGTGACAGATGAGGGTATTATATTATGGGTTGTGAATGGATAATATTCAATATTACTGATATGAGTGACAAAGTGTAGATGACTGATATGTGTTGGTAGCTTTGACAGAACCAAAACAACCCTCTCTTTTATCGATGCACAATCCTCCTCCTCAGAAAAGGTTTCATCCACATGTATCTTTAGACCGTGTATATTTTGTGGCAAGTTTTCATATTTAAAAGAAAACAATTGCTTTTGATAAACAGAAAGATATATAATATCATCATCCCTGAAAATAGTAAAAGGTCTTAATAAATTTGTATCATATGATATCATTGGGTGTTTGTATGTATATCTACCATTGAGAGTAAAAAGTCTCAAATTGAGAATTTGGTCGATAAGGCCATTCCTTAGTCTCTGCACAACTCATGATTGTTTAAAATATAAAAATGTAGATCAATAAAACATGATGGTCATGTGTATGTCCTTGCTTTGACAAAAAAAAGATATTTTTCTCTGTTCTTTCTTTTTTGGTATTTTTCTTTCAAAAAATTGAAACATTTTAAAAAAAAAAGATATTTATTTACTAGAAAACTAAAAACTGCTATTTACAAATATTTATATACTATTACTATTTATATATAAACCCAACTGATGATGGATGATTCATTCAAACCTTATTTAATTTTTAAAACTTTGAATTTTCGATATTTCTCATCTCTCTTTTTAGATGAAAATAATTTCTTTACTTTTTTAAAACCTTTTTTAAATCTATTATATTAAATATGTTAGTACTATGAAATATTATATCTATCTTTTTATCTATTATATATAAATACCCTTTTTTAATAAGTGAGAAAATAATGGAAACAAATTTACCAAAACCAAAAGAAACGATTTGTTTTTGATTATGATTAGTAGTTTCACATTCATCCTTAAAGTGATAATGACCTGAAGAACTCATATGACCCGACGAATTTAAATTTAAACCCAAGGGTGGACTAGGTGCTTCAAATACTGTTGTCAATGTTTTTTCTTCTGATAATCTACTATTATTATTGTTGTTATTATTACTATTACTATTATTGTTGCTATTATTATTATTATTATTATTATTATTTATAAATGAAGAAGTTCTTAGCTTTTTAATTTCATCATCTTTTTCAGCTACTCTGTCTTCGAGTTGTTGTATTTTTTCTTTCAGTCTCTGTGCCTGGCATTCTACTTGAAGATGATAAGTTAGATCTTGTTCGGATTTTCCATTGTAACAACAACCAGCTTCTTTATTGGGACAGGGTCTATTGCAGAAAAAGAGAGTGGTGCTTGATTCCCATAGTTGGTTATTTTCAAATTCAAAATTATCACCATAGTGAGTTGATATTGGAAGAGGTGGTGGAGGGGGTGGAGGCAAACATGGAAGAGAAGGTACACCCATACTGTTGCAGTATGGCATCACTGTGGCTTTGGGAACATTATCACAACGCTCAATGACAGGCGAACTCATGGAAAAGGTGGGAGAGTAGTCTTGGGAATAGGTTGGCGATGAGAAAGTGGGTGACTCGGCGTTACTATTATTTGCACTACTACGATTACTATTGTTTTTAGACGAAGCTGAACTGTATGTCGATCCTTCCTTGAGGTCATAGAAATCTTGATATGAGCAAGACAAATAATTTGCATTGGTTTTGTTGTATTTACAGACTGATTCATGAGCAATTTTTGATCCATAATTAATCAAACATGTGCATCCATTTAACTTTGTCGTTATTTCTCCAGTATTTGGGTTCTCCTCTATTCCAAATTTACAATAACATAGCAATTGATCAAATTCATCTGTTATAAGATTTATATTATAATTAGTATTTATTATTTACGATACAACCACTTCATATCTATATATTACCTTTTAATTGTTGATCTACCTGTATATCACCTATAGTGGTTCCACAAATAGGACATGAATGTAAAGTCTCTATACAAAAAGCACACAATACATGACTACATGCCTCTATGATAATGGGATTATCCATTAGACCTCCATGAAATGGACATACAAACTTGTCATCAGGTGGTACTACAAATAAAGTTTTACTTAGATCATTATCCATTTTTTATTATTTTTATTATCTATTTATTTGTATGTGTATGTTTATGTATTTATCTAGTATTATCTATCTATCTATTATTTATAGAGTAAATATGAAAATAAAATTTATTGATGTGGTAAAATAGTTGTTGTGTTTTTTTCTTTTTGCTGATTTGATTTCCTAAATTCACATAAAAATTATTATAAAAAGGTGATTAGGTGATTGAAGTGCATTCAGAAAATAATTGAATAGAGTTCAAAAGAGGAAAAGAGAAAATAAACAAAAATAAAAACAACAAACAAACAAAGCATTTCCACACACATCTTGCTCTATCTTTACCACGCTACCCACACCACCACACAATTTCTTTTTTTACAATCACCAAAGGAGTGATGAGATGAATCAAACACGCATACCCACTCTTTGGAATCAAAAAAAAAACAAAACAAAAAAAAAAAGTAAACACACCTACCCCGCAATTAGAAAACAGAAATTTAAAAATAGATCAAAACCAAAAAAGGCGAAATATACACCTTTATATTCTATCTCTATATATACTAACGATACTATTACTATACATTACTATACTATTACTAATTATCCTTTCCTTTTATAATACACCACACACACATACACAATTTTATTACCCTATTTGAACAAGGAAGGTATTAAATTTGAAAGAGAGAGTAAAAACTTTGGAATAAATTTCAAATGTAGTTTCTTTTCGTCCGACGATTTAAAGGAGATAGTCAACATGAGAGAAACCTCGTCAATAATCATCTCGATTAAAAACAAGGGGGGTGGGGTGGCGGAATCAACCTCTTTTTGTTTGGCGTGATAGTAGAGTTTGGTTTGTTGGTTTACACTGCCAAATGCCAAACACGTGATGTGGTCCTTTGCCAACACCTCTTCAATCTCTGTGTTGCCCAACAACTTGTTCAACTGTATTTCAATTCTATGTCTATTGATATGTAGGTAGGAGGTAAGTATAGTATAGATAGTATAGATAGTATAGATAGTATAGATAGTATAGATAGTATAGATAGTAGAGATAAAATCACGTACCCTTCTTCTAAAGATATCCATTGGGATTGGAATTCTTGGGGAGTAAGTTGATAAGAGTTGTCGAGGGCAAAGGTGTCCAAGAGGTTGTGAGGAGAGCCTTCAATTTGTTTGGTCACTTCGGATGACGTGGATTTCGAGCCACCGGCACTGATGCTGGCGGGGATGATGTCGGGATCGGCAATGGGTTGGTTCATAAAGGTTGAACTATGCTTGCCATAGACGACAGAGAGTGTATTAAACTCTTCAAATATCTTGTCCTTGTACTCGTAAAACTCGTCCTCGAGAAAGGATGTCAGCGACATCTTTTGATCCTTCTTTCCAGCATTGATAATCTTGTTGGCGACGTTCAAGTCGATCGAGAGCAATCTGGCATAGAATAAATAGGTCTCATGGAGATCGGGGTCTTGCGAGAGATCAGAGCACTCTAATAGGACGTGTTGGAGGATGGGTAGCATCTCACCAGGACGTTCAAAGTATATCTTTATGGCGCTGATCAACAGCTGTATCTTGACACTGGTCGACTGCTCTTTGAATCTCTTCATAAAGCCTTCAACAATATACGGTGTCTCTTGATCCACGTTTGGATGTTCGCCATAGATCCACAGTATGGCCTCAATGGCCTGGTCCACTTGCAACTCGACCAACTTGTTTAATCCTAAATACCCTATAATCTTTTTAGCATGTGCAGGGAATACTCTTAGAAAGTCTTTGAGGGCAATCAAGGTATTAGAGATAATATTTTCATGCTCTGTTTGCAAGAATGAAATAAACATATCCAATACAAATTGATCAATTGAACTATATTCCTCTTGTTGTTGTTGTTGTTGTTGTTGTTGTTTATCATCACCCTCTGTTTTCCCTGTACTACTACTACTATTATTATTAACAACTTGACTATTCTTTTGACCAATCATAGAGATCACCTGAATTGATTGTTTCATGATTGATAGGTTTCCTTCGTATATATATTCTGCCAACTCTTGTACAATCTCTTTAATACAGGCAAAGTGTAATGCATTTGTATGATTCGATGCTATATCACTGAGGATCTTAATCTTTAAACTCTTTATATAGATTGGATCATTGTATTTACAATAGAAATGTCTGTATTCCCTTTCAAACAAATGGGGTGATCTACTCATCAATAGATAGATGTGACACAATATAGTGTAGGCAGTTTCATTTGATTCTGAGCTCTCTACCAATGTAATCAATGGATCCTTTACTCTTTCATACACCTCGTTATGTATGTCCTCCAATACAGGATATCCCTCTGTTATCTTTATAAACAATTTAACTATACCCAATACAAGTGCACTATTTGACTGTTTTAGTTTATCATCTAATAAATTCTATTATAGTATACTTATAAGTATATAGTTATTACACCCACACACACAGTATATACATACAAGGATATCTAATACTTCGTCTTCATCTTTGGGAGTGTATTTATAGAGAGTATCAATGACAATACATTGTGACCATTCATTAAACTCTTTTAATTTACCCAAGAGGAATTGTACCATTGTTGGAGTGATCTCCCAACCGGGTCTTAGTTCATTTAGTGTTACTATTGAATTTACAATGACTTGGGGATCTTGATCCATCGACATACCATACAATATGGGTAATACCTCATCCATATTGATCGATGACATAGACAATCGATACAATTTAGCCAAACTCAATACCGATATCTTTCTAACATATCCCGAGAAATCTCTCAGTCCGTACATAACATACTTGTATGCATACTGCACAATATCCTCTGAATTGAATGAACACAAACTTCTGATGGCCAACCCTCTAACCACTGGATTACGATCACTACAATCTTTCTATAAAAGATTAAACTATTAATATATGATATCATATACACATACGACAACATCATATCATCGCACCATACATACAATTAATATATTTATAACCAATAACAATAAATCAGAATTTGATTTAGAGTAATGCACTATATAGAGATACACCATCTTTTTAATGACAATGTCTGTCGTTGCAGCCACCATTGTTACATCGGGGAATAGAGGTGATACATCCATACCGATGGTCATATAATATATGATTCTTTGTAAAACCTCTTTAATCTTTTCAGAGTCTCTTTCGTTGGTGGCTGTCGATAACGATGTTTTGAGTGTATTCATCTCACTCTTTTTCACTTCTGTAAAATATCTACCCTCATTACCACCACCACCACCTGAAGGTACTTGGACATATCTACCTCCACTAGCCATATTTGTATTATACTACTTCACACTACCTATATTATACCGTGTGCGAGGTTGGTGGAATCGATTTGATGACGTCCCCTCTTATTTTAATTTTTACAAAAAAAAAAAAAATAAAATAAAAAAAATAAAAAATCACACCTTCATTCATTTGCAGATGCACGAGAATAGCACCACAACAGAGAGATAATAAAATACATAACAATATATATATATATAATCGGATCGTTTAATTTTATTTATATTTACATAATGAGTGAGAATGAAAAATGTACAGATGACTTGATAGCGGTTAATCTAAAATAAAACATCTTGATATGATATCATTTACAACCCACTCAATGCCTTCCTCTAAACCTTGGCCTGTCACTGCACTGCAACTCTTGATTTCCCAATGATGTGTACTTAGACTCTCTAAATCCATATACTGTATTATAGGATTTTAATGAATATTAATATCTATGATCGATAGATAGATATAGATAGATAGACCCTATTAGAACAATATACCACCTACCTTTGCAATTTGCTCGGATGTCAAAGCTCCATCCAAATCTTGTTTATTTGCAAATACTAGAAATGATGCTCCTGCAAATTTCTAAATTATAAAGAGTCGTATACTACTATTAATAAAATGTCATCTCTTGATGATCACCAATCACCTATACTATCCTATACACATTACCTCTTCATCTAATAGTTTCTTTAACTCTTCTTTACAATCATCTATTCTTCGAATATCAGATGAATCTATCACCCAAATGACAGCATCGTTTTCTTCATAGTAGTTTCTCCAATACGATCTTAGAGTCTTTTGTCCACCTACATCCCATATATTTAATTTATAACTATGTATTCAGAGTAATGCGCTGTTAATATACCAATATCTATGCACGCCATGCCGATACTCCTGACTTACTCTTTATATAATAAAGTCTGAATATTGAATCCTAGTGTGGGACTGATAGTCGAGATATCTTCTCCATTAAACTTTTTCAATATCGTAGTTTTACCTGCATTATCCAATCCCAACAACAGTATCCTCAATTCTTTTTCCTTTTGCTTTAGTTTTTTTAACACTGTCAACAGACCCATCCTATTTTATCTGCTGTGTATCGATATGCGATTAAAATTCAAAAAAATAAAAATTTCAAAAATGAAGTGGGTTTGTGTTTATTTTTATTTTATGATGCATCTGTCTCTTCAAAGATTACATATAAAAATATGGTATTTCTACTGGAGTGTTGGGCCAAATATTGATACGATAGTCATTGATACCATCATCATCAAAATCTTCATTCATCCCGTCAATTCTACAATCACCCAAACGATAAGATTTTCCTTTGTATTCCAAAACGACGTTTTTAACCTCTTTTCTTCCTTTCCAAACCTCACTATCACCTTCAAATTTGGCAGGTCCACTGATCATTAGGAAACAGGGTTCAGGAAAGATCTTGGGGATTGGAAGAACACATCCTGTAAAGTGATTTTAAAAAAACCAAAAGGTTAATATCTATGGAAATCAGAAAACTATGGTTCAATATATTTACCATTTGCACTGATTGAATGTTGTCCATTTGAATCAATTGAGATTGAAATTGGAAAACCTTGATGACTCATTATAAATTGTTAAAAAGATTATTTGTATTTAATTATATATTTAAAATTATATTTATTTAATGAATGAGTACATTGATATACTAGTAGTTTAAATAGCTTTTGGTTTCGGGGGAACAAGTAAATTTCTATTTAATTAAAATGAAAAATCAATAAATAGAAATATAATTTTGCCATTTCTTCCCCTAAAGTTTGGAAGATTTGATCCCAAATTAATTTTAACCCAATAATAGATCAAGTCACCAACATTGAACCACATTCTAATCTCCCCATAAATGATTTTTCATTCTTACTAAAATGCATATGATCTTGATGAATCATTTCAAATTCTCATTATAAAATCAAAAATAGACTAGTCATATCAGCATATTTATTAAAAAATGTACCCATCAATCCGATTGTAAACAAATTCCCCTTGATTTTAACAACCACATAAAAAATTCAAATTATCATATAAAAAAAAAATAGCTAGTCATTTAGTAAAATTTCACCCCCGGGGTACTTATACATCTCTTGCGTGATGTTATTGTTATTGTTTTTGATTTGATATATAATTATTTTTTAAAAACCATATATGATGGGGCACGTATTC
>AJWJ01000017.1:0-95386 GCA_000277445.1 Polysphondylium violaceum | reverse complement strand
GTTTTTTTTTTTTTTTTTTTCATTTTTCTCATTTTTTCCACACAGCCAAAAATATAACGACAAATTTTTTTAAATTTTATCATTATTATTGTTATTGCGAGTGAGAATACACACACATAAATAATCGTAATCTATATATATTTAAATTAAAACAACATGGGTGATTTTGATGATGGTTATGATAGTCCAGCAGGTGGTGATGACAACTATGATGAAGTCTATGAAGAGGAAGTAGACAACACAGGTTACACCGATATTGTTGATCCATCTGCAGATGTAAACAACTCTGAACCAGGCAAAATCCCAAATCACCTTAGAAAAACAACCAGATATATGACTAAATACGAGAGAGCTAGATTACTTGGTTCAAGAGCTTTACAAATCTCTATGAATTCACCGATTATGGTTGAATTGGAAGGTGAAACCGATCCTTTACAAATCGCTTGGAAAGAATTGAGAGCAAAAAAGATTCCTTTAATTATTAGAAGGTAAAGTTTAGTTCTTTTTGTTGTTGTTATTGTTATTGTTGCAGTTGTTTGTTATTTAGTTTACACCTCTATACTCAAACATTTATTAATATTATTACAACTTTTTTAGATTTTTACCAAATGGTTGTTATGAAGATTGGTCAGTAGATGAATTAACTATTGCTCAATAAATGTGTTTTTTTATTTTAAATATTAGATTAAATGTAAAGAAATTCTCAATGCAGTGTACTGCTTGTTATTTATTTTAAGATCCCTTTGTATTTCTTTTAAGATTGTGATAATATTGTCTATTATAGATAAATGTATCTATAGTAACAATCAAATACCTTAGAAAATAGCAATAGAGAAACTTGTTCCGCTGTTGTGTCGGTTGCGGTGTTTTATGAACACTTGCGAAAAAAAACGAACGAAAGTTTTCAACTTTTTTTTTTTTTAATTTAAATGTTTGAGGATTCAGATATCAGAAGTAAATAAGGAGATTAGATAGGAGTACACTACTATGGAGTCTTTACTTGGTTATTCAGATTCAGAGGATGAGTATAGTCAACAAGAGAGTAATGATATAGAAAACATAGAAATCACTCAAGGAGATGACGGTGAAATTGTCATTCAAGTTACAGATTCTAAAAAGAGAAAATTGGGTGATGAAGATTTAAATACAACAGCGACTGTAGGAGCAGCAGACGTACCAGCACCTAAAAAGAACAAAATCGGAGATCCCTGTCAGATTTGCAACACAGAGAAATCAAAATACAAATGTCCAGGCTGTAATATATTATTTTGTTGTTTGAACTGTTCGGCCAAACACAAAACAGATACAAAATGCACAGGTGCACCAAAGAAAAATCATTTTATTTCTCTTTCAAATTTCAAAGATTCAGATGTAGTAAATGGTATGTAGTATTATTATAGTATTGGATGTCATAGGTATTAATACAACATTACGTCATCCAATTAGATTTTACATTTCTCGAGAATATTAATAGAGTCAATGAGAATGGCAAAAAGATTATAAACAAATCGTTTATTCAATTCAAATCCAAACACTTTCAACAATTTGCATTTAGAAAGAATATTAATCTCTATATAATGCCAAAAGAAATGTCGAGACATAAAGAGAATACGAGTAGTTTTAAAAAACCGTATGTATACACGCAACATACATACCACTTAATGAACACTGTTTCTAATGATATTGATATTTATAGAAAGAATTTGATTCAATGGAGAATAGAATGGTTGTTTATAGATGATGATTTTAAATTGATAGATAATTCAATCAATGATTCAAATAGTATTCAATCGACATTACTTGCACATTGCAATGATCCTGTACATAGATTTAATTTTAAAAACTTGTTAAAAGTTGTATATAATAGTAACAATAGTAATAATAATAATAACAGTAGTAGTAGTATTAAAGAAGATGATGATAAAAAAGAACAAGAAAAAGGAAATACAGCAGATGAATATATTAAAGAGAATATTATAGTTTTAATGAAAAGGGAAAGAACTTCAGTATGTATAATTGAGTTTGTAGTAACCTCATACTTTATACTAATAATATTCATAAAAAGAGTAACAAATACTATCAGTTAGATCCGCTAGAAAGCTATGAAAGTAATTTTTATTTAAAAGAGATTATAGAGTATCCAACATTATTAGTGTTTACCAAAGATTCAAAACATCTTGCAAACTATGATATTATTGGACAAGATGATCTACAAGACATACAAAAGGAACAAAAGGAAATCATAGCAAATAATTTAAATTTCAAAACAAAATATGATCCAAATCTAACAAACACTGAAGACTTTACAAAGAGAAACGCAAAAAATAATAATAATAATAATAATAATAATAATAATAATAATAATAATAATAATAATAATAATAATAATAATAATAATAATAATAATAATAATAATAATAATAATAATAATAATAATAATAATAATAATAATAATAATAATAAGATATTAGAAAAAGAAACTATTGCCCAAGAAGAACAAAAAAAACACTTGACAAAACAAAGAGTAGAGGAAATTACAGAGCACATAAACAATTAAAATAAATCATAAAGAATCTATACTAGTGTATATCAGTTTAGTTTCGTCTTTCAACCTAAAATCTTATTGGGAGGGTAAATATCTAAGTGCCCTAGGTGAGGGAGTTTGAGAAAAAATATAAAAAGTACATCGATTGGGATAGAACAACACATATCCAAAGATACTACTCCCCACCAATCAGCTTTTAAACACTAACTATCAAGAAACAGATTTATCTGCACAATATCAAAAATATGTTCACATACTGCACAACCATACAGGATAATATTAATAAAAAGAATGAGAGTGGCACAAGGAGAAATAGCCCGATTTAATGAATTGAAACGAATGCTACTCCATTCCTATATTTCTTCAGTATTAGATATTTTTTTATTTATTTTATTGTATTATTTTTTTATAAATCGATTTTTCTGCATATTTTGATGTTGAACATCAAAAAGTGTTTTAATGGATAGAATTTAAAGGGGAATTACTCTACCATATCTTGACGAGCTAATCCTTCTTTGGCACGTGAAATACCATGTTTTACAGCCTCTTTAGTTTTTAAAAAAAAATCTTTGGAATGTTTATTTTAAAATTAATCCCCTCACTTAAACACAATTTGTTTGATTTTCACAATATGTAGTTTGTAGTATTAAACCCCCCACCACCTAAAATTTATGATTTTTGGAGGGAAAATTACAAACTCCCTTTAATTTACCACACTCTCATAAAAAGTTTTTCATTTTCATTTTCCAATTTTTAATAGCGCCATTACATTGGGAAATATCAATTTACTTAAAAGAATGATCAATGATCATGAAGATACCTCAATTTTAAAAAAAATCGGGAGTTAAATTCCCAAATATAGAGACTTTAGAGTTTATAATTCCAATTTATCAAGAAACAGATATGGAATTAATAGAATTTGGTTGTTTGGATAGCATTGAACTCATTAATTGTTATCTAAATCATGGGTTTAAATTGACAGAAAATGTTTTTACATCAAAATATGAAATACTTGAATTCCTTTATAACAATCATTATTTACATCATTTGGAATTTAATCAAAATTATATATTACGTAATCCAAGAGATCTTAGAAAGATAAAGTTTTTTTATGAAAAATATCCATCTTATTTCAAAGATTTTAAACCATGGAAAGAAGGAGATTTTAGAATAAGTCGTGAACCCAGTATCTGCAAATTCTTTTTCGAAAGAGGGTTATTTGACAAATTAACACCAGACGAATACCAATTCCTTTTTTTTAGTGAAGAATGGGAAAAAGATGTATATCTTCATCTATGCAAACAAAATCCTTCTTTTAAAGAAAACTGGAAATTCTCTTATCGAGAAGAACACTCCTTTAGATCTAGTTATATTCGTGAATGGACTATTTGTGAAAAGTTTTCATCAGAACATTGGTCATTCCTTAGAGAATTTTTTTACTTTATTTGAAATGAGATTGATGTGGTTAAAAATAGATGGTTTGAGTTGACATCATAAAATTTTGGCTAAAATTAGTGAAAATAATTGCTAAAAAAAAAATGTGTGATCTTCACACAAATAACATATAAAATATTATTTTTTTTTTTTTTTTTATTTCATATTCTTTATAAAGGGTTAAATGTTAATTAACATTTTTATTTTTTTTTGTTTAGTATTGACAAATAAAATTTAAATATGAGTATGGTATTTTAGTTAAACAAACAAATTTTCAAATTTTAATATTCTAATGATTTTCATTTGAATAGGTGAACCAAATTTAACAGAGATTGAAAAGTATCATCCAGGATTTGCCATTGGAAGAGCTGTATTGGGTGATGAGTACAAGTTGGATAACGATGATTACCTTGAGCTTATCAAAGGTACCATTGGGTGTATTCCAGTAGTTGGCGCATTTGCTACTTCTTGTTTTACCATTTTTTGGAAAAAGTATTTATAACATTTTTACATATCCATATCCATCAATATTAAAATTAAATTTTATAAACTTATTATTATAGAGCATTTCCAACACAAGATCCATATCTCCGTAAAGTAGATTTTGAAAAAAGAATGAAAAAACTTATTTCAGATATGGAAAAGAAAATGGACAAAAAAATTGATGAAGAAGTTGTAAAGTTTTGTCAGGTAAAGTTTGAATCGCTATGCTCTGCTGGTTATGGATTTTCCGAGATTGAATATATCTATAACAAACAAAAGAAAAAAGGTAAACCAATTTCTGATTCTGTAAAATCTTATATGTCTGCCAATCATGTGTAAGTATTAGGAAATATATTTATAAATTTATTTATATTAATATAAACCAAAATATAGCTCCTTTAGAAATTTATTAATGGAATGTTTAATTTTCTTCGGTAGAGAAGATAAAATTGAGTTACTAATTAAACTCTATCTTCAAACAGTTGTAATGTATATTGCATTTTTGCGTGATACTCATTTCTGTGGTATAGAATGGGGTTTACCAGAGGAATATGTATATGGAATTGATGATATCAAATCTATGGAATCTAAAATTCATGACACAATAAGATTGACTCATGAACACTATAGTAAATTCTTTAAAAAGGTTAATGCTTGGTGCCAAAGTTCCGATTCATACATGGATCCATATGAAGAACCAAAAATCAAAGGTGATTTTCGACCCTTGACATCTCAATTAACATATGCAGACATTACTCGTTATAACTTGAATCAAATTTGGCTTCAACGAACAGATGAAGACGGAGAAGTAGATAAGAATGGTAGCTATTGTCTTCCAATATCAAATAGAATCTATATTGCCGATTTTTCCAAGATGAGTTTTATTTCAGGTGTATTTTCTGGAAGTGAAGAAGATGATGACTCTGTCAATTCAGTCACTGGTACTACAGGATTGTGCTCTGAAGATGCTAGGGGTTTATTCTATGATGCCTTTTATTTCACAGAATCAAAGAATCTAACTTTTAGAGTAAGTTTTTGTATTTAAAACGGTACTTTCCTTTCTGACTTCAATTAATTTATTAAAAAACTAATAGATCTTAGGTAGAACAGATTCAAATGCTGAACTTGAAATTGTTATTCGAGAAATTCCAGAAGAAGAATGTGGCGACGGTCCTGATAAATCTCGTGGAGTTGCAACCAAAACCCACATTGAAAAGATTCCATATAAAAAACTCTTTGAATCAAACTCTGGCCCAATGTCTGAATTTGTCAGTAAAACATATAAATTTGAACAAATAGGTTCAATTTATTTTGAGGCCAAAGTTATTGGTGGTCATTCTTGTGATTTATACACCTTAGAAATCATTGATACTCAAAACTAAAAATACATTTCTAATAATCTTCATTTTACCTTTTTAAAAACAATCAAGAAAAAAAAATTTTAATCTGATCAATTTGAAATCCAAAGACCTTTTCCTTCAAAGTTTATTTCTTAATGATATTACCTTTATTTAATCGAAAATAATCTTTACCCTTTCTTTTTGCTCTATAAAAATTTTTAAAAAAAAGGTATACTTAGAAATTAAATGTTTTACCACCATTCCCTAAAAAAAAATTAATATATTATTATTCTAATTGGTTGGTGAAGAATAACTTCTTACATTTAGGAGGAAGTGGAGATGGTATGGGATCGGTTCTAATCTTTATGGTAAAATTTATTTTACTACTACCACTTGCTCTTGGGGTTACAGATCCTTGCATAATTTAGTATAATTATAGATATCTATTATAGAATTGTATGAATAGAAATAGTAATGAAAGGTCACACCTTTAAAAAAGATGGGCCAATCAAACAGAAATCAAAAAATAATGAAAAAAAATGAAAAACAGGCAAATTTATTTTTATGAATTTGCCTGGTAATTTTAAATGAAACAAAAACAGTCCCTTCAGGGTTACTAAATGTTTATTATAAATATCTAATTTTAACATTAGATGTTTAAAAAATTTGAAAAAAAAGGACCTCACCAAAGTGATTCGATATTATATATTTCAAACTTTAATAAATAAAAGATTTCTTGAATATTCAATTAGATATATTCAAACATTTATTATTGGTGTATATGATGCAGTAGAAATAACCAAAGAAGCACTCAAATATTTTACAGGTCATTTAGAATCCCAAGTTTTCAATATGAAATCTAAAATCATTGGGTCTGCTATTCTCCATCCTGAAACATTTTTAGATTTAGTAGAGAATCCATCTCCATTTTTAGATATTTATATCAACTGTAATATTAAAAATAATTCTTTTGATTTAAATTCCAATATCTATTTAAAATATAAAAAGATCAGATTATAAATAATAATAAAAAAATTATTATTATAGTATTTTCACTGAGGGGTATTTCTCAAGATTAGTAGCTTAAAAAGATTCATTAGATGATATTGGGGAATTTTATATTTGATGATAACAATATCAGCTTCAACTATTACGATATGGGTTTCTTCTGTATACAAAAAAGATGGGATTCGTTTGATATTAAATTGGATAAACTTGCCAAAAATGATCATTGTTACAATATCGACAAAGTTCAAAGAGTATCGAATTATCATATTGGTCATTTTTCTGATAAATACATCTTTGGCAAAATAGATAAAAAAGGTAAATCCATCTTTATTGGAGTAAAAATTCAAAATAGACTTTATTATCAGATGTGGTCGTAGTTGTGGAAATACAAAATGAATGCAAATCGAAATCGAGATTCTTTGACTTCTCTTTGTAATCATATAACTACGTCAGATTTAAAACCAATATTAAGTATCCTACAAAAGAGTGTATAGAATTAAAAAATAGAGTTCACCTTCCAAATAAAAAAAAGTAAGTAGACATAAGATTATTTGTTCAACAAGATACTAATGCTTTTAAAGTTTTAGACTGAAGTACATTAGATACTAAGGATCAAGGTTCATATTAAAGAATTGATTCACTGGTCAAACGTTTCTATATATTTTTTTCACCTTTTCTTATAGGGAGTCTTAACAAACATTTATCTTGAATTAAACTGATATTTCTCTTTTTTTTTTTTCATTAATGTGAAATACTGTTGTTAATTCGAGAGATAAGTGGTATTTGATCATTCTCAACTCTTTTCATTGATCTTATGCAAATTAAACTTGTTAAAAATTGTAGGCAATAATAATAACAAGGATATTAGTAATATTAAAGATGATAAAACAAAGAGAAATTCAATAATAATAATAATAATAATAATTGTTATCTATAAGAATTAAGCATTATCTCTAAATAACAATAATAGTACAAAGACGATAGTAGAAAAGAGATTCCTGCTCAAAAAATAAATACTATGACAAATCAAGCAATAGAGGAAATAAATAAATAACTCTAAAATTTAATACTATATACTCTTTATTTTACTCGTAGATGCACATTATTATAATAGTCTAAAGAAAGTAATCTAAGAAAACTAATGATACATAAATCGATTCTTAGTAGTCATAGTGAATAATAACACCCAGTCACAAAAAAAACGAAAAAATTCATCATAAATTTTTTTCCCAATTAATAGATTTTTTTCACCCTTTTTAGTGAATTTTACAATGCAAGATTGCGTGATTTTTCAAATTTTTTTGCAAATACCACCATACCTTCGCACTGGTAAATTGTTTGAAGGAGTGGGTTTTTTTTTTTTTATATTTTCAATTTTAAAAACACACACTGAACACAATTCTTATATTTTAGCGACAACAAACAAACAAACAAACAAAAAATAAACATACAAACAAAGAACCAAACAAATATTTAAATAAATAAATTTGTGTAAACATTGTAAAAAAATAAGAAAAAAAAAAAAAAAAAATGTTTGAAGAATCATTTGCAGAAATCAATAATTATTTATCTGTGAAAATAGATAAAGTTAAAAAGAATAATGATAAACATCTATTAAATGAAAGTGATATCGGTGTAGCTACAGTAGGCAAAAACGTTATAGTCGACTCCATTGTATGCAATGAATCCTCGGAAACTATATTTTCAACTACATCAACTTTTCAATCAAAGAAAAAATTAAAAAAGAGTCATGGTACTAGTAGTAGTAATAGTAGTCATCAAATAGTATATAATAGAGGTTATTTTGTAAATCCTAGGGGATTCAAATTAGCTTGTCAAGAATTTATACCACCTAATCCAAAGTAAATAGCATTATAATTCTTACATTGTACTATTACAAAGATATATTAACAATAATAATATTAATAATAAACACAGAGGTATTATTATAATTTTGCATGGATATGGAGATCATGGACAAGGTACATTACATGACGATGGTAAAGCATTTGCAGAAAAAGGATTTGCTTCATTTTTATTTGATCATCAAGGACATGGATTGAGTGAAGGTTTACCAGCATATATTAGAGATTTTGATGATTTAGTAGAGGATTCCTTGTTATTTATAGACGATGTTTCCAATAGATACCCTCTTTTAAAGAAATTTATTTATTGTTGTTCAATGGGTGGTGCCATTGGTTTATTGGTCTCTTTGAAAAGACCAGAAATCTTTGATGGTGGATTGATTTTATTGGCACCTTTGATTAAATTGGATGAAACTATGGTTCCAAATCCAATTTTAGTTCAACTTTTAACATATATATCAAATTATTTCCCTACACTTGCCATTGTTCCAGGTGAAAATGTGTTGGAAAAGAGTATCAAAGATCCAGTGAAAAGACTTGAACATGCATCACATCCACTCACCTATAGAGGCAGAGCTAGATTAGGCACCGGTTTAGCTATTTTAAAAGTAACAGATTATCTTCAATCTCATTTAGAACAAGTCAAAGTACCTTTATTCATTGGTCATGGTTCTTTGGATCTTGTATCATCTCCTGTAGTTAGTGAGGAACTCTATAACAAGGCTTCTAGCACTGAAAAGACTTTAAAGATATATGAAAATTTCTGGCATGGAATGATGTGTGGTGAGTATTGTTGGTCATTATATTATTATTGTACATTTACTAATTTCATTTACCCTACAACAGAACCCGATTCATATATAGTTTATAATGATATTTTCAATTGGATTCAAAAAAGATTAGATTCAAATGACAATCAAGATTGCGAAAAAGATAAAGTAGTTCCACCAATAGGTAATGCTAATAAATAATAATATATAGTATTTTAGTTTTTTAATAAAAATATTGTTGATTTGATTTGACTCCTTTAGTATTAAACTTGACAAGGAATTGAGGATAAGTTTTCTTTGAGAATTAATGAAAATACTGGTCTTAAGATAAAATAATATCTAGTTAAATGGAAAATATCTTCTTAAGATCATTACCTCCGTATTGGATTAATACGATTGAAATAGTTGATTTAATTAATTTATTAATATAAATGATAAATAGTAAAGTTTGTCTCAAGATGACTCTCTTTTTATGATACGGATAATGAACACATGTCATTTTAAGAGAGTTTCTATTTTTAATTTAAAAATTCTTGGTGTTCATAGAAAAATCGGTCGTTTTTAATATTTTTTTTTAATTTAAATTTTTTGAAAAAACGACCGAAGACAAAAGGGAAATTAAAAGCAGCAGAATTTAATCTTGTTATTTTTACACAATACCATTATATGACTACTATTCAATCGATGGATGATATTCAATCTTTAAATACATGTCCTGAGAATGATGTGAAGCAGGAATCAATAGAGCAACAACTAGAACAACCCAAAGAACAAGAAGTACAACAAGAACAAGAAACTCAATTAGAGGGACAGCCAAAAGAACAAGAAACTCAATTAGAGGGTCAGGAACAGCCAAAAGAACAAGAAATTCAGCAAGAACAACCAATACAACAAGAAATACAGCAAGAACAACCAAAAGAACAACAAGAAATACAGCAAGAACAACAAAAAGAACAAGAGCAACCACAAGAAACCCAATTAGAGGAACAACAACAAGAAAAAATAGAAAAAAATCAACAACAACAAATAGATGTTGAGCAAATAGAAACAGCAGATAACTCAACTGAAATTTCAGCAAATGCAACAGAGGTAGTTTCAATTGAAAAAACAGAATCAAGAGAAAATAAAGACAAAAAAGAAGAAAAGGAAAGTGATTCTGACTCATCAAGTAGTGACAGTGATAGTGATAGTGATAGTGACAGTGATAGTAGCAGTAGCAGTGATAGTGATAGTACATCATCAGATGATGATTTAGATGATATCGTTGCACCAGTAAATAAAAGCAACAACAATAACAACAATAATAATAAAAAGAGAAAGATGGATGATGAAGATGATGATTTCTCAGCACCCAAAACCAAAAATGAAATCGAGTTACCAAAAGAAGAAGCCATTTATACAGAGATTCCAAAAGATATTCCACTCAATCATTTAGGTGTTTTGGCTCATATTGTTGATGATGTAATGGTTATTAAATCACTTCAAGAAACCCCATCAGCATTAGACATCGATTCTATAGTATGTCTAGAAGATAGAACTGCCATTGGTAGAGTATTTGAAGTTTTTGGTCAAATTTATAATCCAGTTTACTCTGTTAGAATTCCTGAGAATCTTGATATTTCAATTAAAAACAACAATAATACAAAATCAAATGTAGTCAACAAAGTTAAAGCAACCGAAGCAACAGTAACAAAAGAAACAGATCAAATTGAAAACAATCAAGATATTAAAATGGAAACTGATTCAACCCCAGCTACCGAACCAACAGTCACTGAAACATTAACTGCTAGTGAATCAACCACCGCTGTCACTACTGAATCAACAATCACTGAACCAACAACAGTTGCTGAAACAATAGTTGCTGAATCGACCACAGTCACTGCAGAATCTACAATGGAAATTGAATCAATAAATAATAATATCATTACTGGAGAGTCAAAAGAAACAAAAGTTGAAAGTGAAAATCAAGCATCAACAACAGAGGCAACTGGATCTTCATCGAGAGAACCAGCTATATCAGCAAAGAAAAAGATTTTATTGGATGCAAATACAAATATTTTTTATGTAAATCAACCTGATCTTGTTAAATTTGTCATCCCATCTCAAATTTATACCAAAGGTTTTGATGCATCAAATGAGTTTGACGAAGAGTTGGATGAAAATCAAATGGAATTTAGTGATGATGAAAAAGAAAGAGAAGCTAAAGCGTAAGTATTTTTATTCTATCTTTTAATCAAACATTTTATTAATATTTAAATTACAATAGTAAAAGAAATAATAAAAAGAAGAATAAAAGAAATAATGATAATAACAATAATTTAAATAACAATAACAATAATAATAATTTAAATAATAACAACAATAATTTAGATGTTTTGGAAAATTTAAATAGTTTTGTAAATTATAAACCTTTATCTAGACAACAACCATCTCAACAACAAACAGCATCAACCACTACACCAACAGCTCCAAGTGGCCAAAACTCTCAACAAAAGCAAATTTTTGATTCTTATCAAAATTTGATGCAAATGTATCAAAAACAAAAACAACAACAACCCAAATAAATATATTTTAAAGTTTACAAATAATATAATGTTTTTGTGAGGTTTGGAATACCTAAATAATTTTTTAGCTCAAGGTTTATATATATATAGGAAATAAATCCTTATTTTGCCATATGTAAATCCCAGAGATAAATCCCATTGAAAAGATTTGATGGATAAGTCAACAGGATCATTTATCAACCCTTCAACCAATATCCCACTTCGGTATGAGGAGTGGGTATTGTGTTATTGTTTTTTTTTTTTTTTTTTAATTTTTTTCTCAAGTTTGGACGCACGAATCACAAAAAACTTTAATTTAAAATGAGGAAACCACTCTATTAGTTTGTTGTTGGTTATAGTTATAGTAACATTAAATAACAAAAAAAAGAATGACTACATTGGAAGATATAGATAAGCAATTGAGGTCTCTTGGACTCTGTCGAAAAGAGGTACCAAAAGATGGATCATGTTTGTTTAGATGTGTAAGTGAATCTCTGTTTGGCACACAAAACTATCACGATAGAGTCAGAAAACAATGCATCAAATACTTGAAATTAAATAGAGACATGTTTGAACCTTTTGCATGTATACATAATCCTTGGGAAAAGTATATCCAAGAAATGGAAAAAGAAGGTACATGGGGTGGTGAGGTTGAATTACAAGCTTTATCTTTAATTTATGAGTAATTATAGATTGATATAGATATATAAATATAGTAGATAGAGAGATAAATACTAACAATAATTTCATATTTATATATATAAATATAGAGTTAATTTTATCATTTATATTGGTAATTCAAATACAACTAGAGTTGAAAATGCATTTAAAAAAAATATTCTATTGGCCTATTGTCATGGTGAACATTATGATTTGGTGTTTAATGATAGACATATGAAACATATTCATGAATTCCAATCGTTTGTCTATGATATGGTTAATGAGTGTCTGGGTCTACCTCCTAGTTGTGGTTGGGTAAAACCACAATTTAAGAATATCTCTTTGAAACTTTGGGAGTCTCAAGATAAAGTAAAACAAATTAGAGATAATGCAATTGCTGAAAAACTATTAAAAGTTCAAACTGTAAACAAGCTAGATGAATATCAAAGTAAACAAAGAAATAGAAATAGTAATAATAATAATAAACAAAAGAAACAACAAACTAAAACTAAAGATGCCACCACTCCTCCACCTGAACCACAACAAGAACAACAACAGGTTGTTGAAGAATATGTTGATCCTGAATTACAAGAGATTTTAAGACAAATTGAACAACAGGAATTAGAAGAACAAAGATTACTTGGTTTAGAAAAACATTTTCCTGTAAGATGATTTACATATATATATATATGTGCATACTATAGTTTGTATTTATTAACAACATTACTATTATAGACATTTAATGTACCTCAACAACAACAACAACAAACAAATAAAGTAGAGAAACCTCAATCAGGTACTGTTTGGGCTAAACAAACTAGTTGGACTCAAGTTTTAGAAGAGCAAAAGAATCAACAATTATTGGCTGAACAAGCTTTAGCTGAACAAAAGAAAAAAGAAGAAGAAGAGAAACTAAAAGAAACTGAAGAGGCAAAAGAAGATGCCCCTATTCAATTTAGAGTATCATATAGGAATAATAATCATAATAATAACAATAATAGAAATAATAAAAGAAGGGGTAAAAATAATGCTAATAATAATAATAACAAGGGTAATAGTAGTAATAATAATAATAATAATAATAATAACAGTAGTAATAATAATAATGTTGGCAATGATAATAATACCAACACTACCACATAATAATAAACTGAAAGCTTGAAAAATAATTTTACACAATATCTGTATTTTTTTTTTTAACCCCTTTTTTTGCAAAATATATATGGAAAGAGATTCCTAATCGAACTACACTCACCACTCGATTCGTTTTTGTGCTATGCTGGTTTGAAAATGAGTCATCAATAGTAAACTTTTTTTTAAAACTATAATTTCTTGTTTTCTATAATTTCACTCTCAATTTCACTCTATTTATTTATATCTCAACACCTATTTATCTCATTTTATGTAATTTTTAAAAATGAAGAAAGCTTTCAATAAATTAAGTAATAAAATCAACAATTTTGTTGAGGATTATAAAAATCCAAATGAAAAGTTACCTTCAAATCAACAATTTAACAATCAGAAACAATATAATCAAGATCCTAACAATCAATATAATAACCAATATAACCAACAATACAATAGTCAATATAATAACCAATATAACCAACAACCACAACAACAATTTAACAATCAGCAACAATATGGCCAAGATCCAAACAATCAATATAATAACCAATATAATAATCAACAACAATTTAATCAAGGATATCAAGCTGCCACTCAATACCCACAACAACAACAACAACAGCAACAACCACAACCACAGACATTAAGAAAATATCCATCATATCCTCAACCAGTAAACTCTCAACAACCAATACAAAATCAACAATCACAACAACAAATTAATTTACAAAAACCAAATAATCATAGTATGATGATAAATAATAATAACAATTTAAATCATCAAAATAAAGATGATTATAAAATTATACAACAACAGTATTATCAAACTAATAATAGACCATTACCTAAACCTCCAGTAAATAATAACAACAATATTAATGGTATACCAGGAGCACATGCTGATGGAATTCATGATGATACACAAGCATTTTCAGAATATTTAAATTCATGTACCCAAAATCCAATTATCATACCCAGTGGAACTTATCTCATTACATCTTCTATTTCTTTTGCCAAGAGTAATAAAACTATTTTGGGATCATCAAATGTAAAGATTATTGGTAATATATCAAATGTTTGGAACAATGAACCTATATCAGAAGGTTTTATCAACACCAAAGAATATTTATTTGTTTTGACTGGTGATAATATTGTATTGGATAGCTTGGTTATAGTCAATGCCATAGATAATCCCAAGTCTTCTTCTGCATTCTATGCATGGGGAAATGGATTCACATTAAAGAATTGTAGTGTCGATAACTTTAATCAAGGTCTTTGTTTTGGTAAACTTAAAGATGGCAGCGGCACTATCCCTCCCAACAGTACTTTTACAAACTTGACTATCAGCAACAACCAAATCACCAACATTATTGGTAAGCATGGTGGTAGTATTTGTTATGGTGATGCCATTGCATTCTTTGGTGTTACCCATGTCGTCATTTCCAACAACTTTATCTCTGCAAAGAACGGTTTCACACCAAGAAATGGGTTAAATGCTGGCCCAGAGGGTTTCATTCGATCTAGTGATATTCAGTATCAAAACAACACTATTCGTGGCGACTGGGACTATGCCATCACTACCGAGGGCTCTGACGATGCGGTTATTTCAGGAAACGATATCCAGGGTGCCAACATATGCTCCATCATTGAAAGGGGAAAGAACATCAAAGTCTGTGATAACAAGATCCACATACACGGTAGATTTGTCCAAGGTCACACTGAATCCACTGCCATTCAATTCTATGGTGTCGATCATGGTGAAATTCATGGAAACAACATCCAGGGCACTGCCAAGTACGCTATTCTCGTTAAGCCCAGCCACGAGTCTGCAGGTGGAAACCACACAAGCATTCAATTCAATACCATTGACGGAGACTTTTTCAACTGCATTTACTTTGGAAACACAAACCATGGTGTCATAAAGAAAAACACCATACTTGGTAAAAACAAAGACAATGGAAGCGTTGGTCTGCAATTATGGTATGCCAACAAATTGGAAATTCATGAAAATTGTATAGATACACCCCAAGGCACCGCCTGTATTTGTTCTGGAACTGATCAAGTAAATGTTTTGTCCAATCAAATGATGAATTCAAGAGCAGGATTTTATATCTGTCGTGGTAGTAAATGCGTTAGGGTTGAAAACAATGATCTTAAAAATGTAAAGCAAACTAAATTTGATCAATCTCATGATAATCAAGACGTATGTCATTCTCAAAACTATGGTATTGATTGTCACAGTCCAACTCATAATCACAACAATAACAATGTTAATAATGGTAATACTGTTAATAATTTAAATAATCATTTTAATAATATGAATATTAATAGCAATGTCAATAATAACTATTATAACAATCATCCACACACACATCAACCACAACCAAATTATCAAACTTTTAATACAAATTTGAAAGCTTCCTCTTAGGGATAATCAATCAATTTATTTTTAATAAAATTTTTCATAAATTATCGTTCTACTTTAAATGGGGTAATACTATATCTTGAGATATAGTATTTAATTTTAAAGTCCCTTTATGACTTTATTTATTTTTGAGAACAGTACTTTAGTTATCAATGATTTCCAAGCTGTATAAATTACGAGTATCACCTTCACCAAGAACTTTAGCTTCAAAATAAACTGAACCTGGCTTTTCAAATTTGTATTGTTTACTGACAAACTCAGCAATTGTGCAAGAGGATGATTCAAAGAGTTTCTTGTAGTTAATAATTTCAGAATGAGATTTGGTTGCTACTTCTCTACTTGCCTCTGGATCTTTAGGATATTTACCTTCTGGTATTTCTCTAATTCCAATTTCAATTTGAGCCTTTGAATCAATATTGGCTAATACCTATTGATCAAAATATTAGTACTATTATTTATATCAAAAATTTAAAAACACATACCCTAAAAGTTAGTGTCTTTGGTTTTGTGAAATAAAAGCATTTAAACATTAAACCATTGCTTTCATATGAACCCATTCCTATAGTGCCAGTGACTGAATTGACTGAATTTTCACCATATTCTATAGGGATAAAGATACCATACCATACATCCATTTTTGCGAAATCAGCAATATAGATTCTCTTTGATAATGGAAGACGGTATTCATAACCCTCATCATCATCATCATTATCCCATACTTTTCCTTCTTTGGTTGTTGGTTGGAGCCAAATTTGATTGAAATTGTAACGAGTGAGATCAGAATATGTCATTTGAGCCAATAATGGTCTATAATCACATTTTAATTCTTCTTCCTCTTCATCTTCATCTCTATTTTTTCTTGGAGGATTGAGCTTTTTAAAGAATTTACTATAATATCTATGAGCCAACTCAATTGTTTCATGGGTTTTAGTTGCCATAGATTTGATCTTTTCATCACCAATGACATATTCTTCTGGAAGACCCCAATCAATACCATAGAAATGAGTATCACGCAAGAATGCAATGTACATAACCACTGTTTGGAGATATAATTTGCAAAGTAAGTCAATTTTGTCTTCTCTACTAAAGAAAATCAAACATTCCAATAATAAATTTCTAAATGAACTATATTGAATACAATTTAAAATATTAATATTAATTATACTAATGAAAACATAAAACAGTATGATTAATAAATAAACAAAATACATACACATGATTTGCAGCCATATACCTTTTAACAGAATCTGGAGTTGGCTTACCTTCTTTCTTATTCTTGTCATAGATGTATTCAATTTCAGCAAAACCAAAACCGGCAGAACATAACGATTGAAACTTTGATTCACAAAACTTTACAATTTCATCATCGATTTTCTTGTCCATTTTGTTTTCCATATCAGAAATGAGTTTTTTCATTCTCTTTTCAAAATCTGCTTTACGGAGATATGGATCTTCAACTGGGAATGCTCTATAATATAATTATTCAATGTTAATGAGGATCTTCATTTTTAAACATGTAAAAATGTAAAAAGGGTACAAACTTTTTCCAAAAAATTGAAAAAACAGAGTTAACAAGACTACCAACTATTGGAATACAATCGATGGTACCTTTAATGATCTCCATGTAATCATCACTGTCTAATTTGTACTCATCTCCCAACACAGCTCTTCCAACTGCGGCCAGAGGACAAAATTTTTCAATGACTGTTAAATCTGGTTGACCTATGTAAAATTAATATAAATTAATATTAAAATAAAAATAATGGTTGATATGATTATTTACTCATATTTAATCACTATTATAATTATTATTTACTACAATGAAATAATTTTTGGTACCTATTTATAAAGAAATAAAAAAAAATACAAATAATTAATTTATTAAAAAAATAAATTTTCCCCCGTTGGTGGTGTTCTATTTAAAGAGATTTCTTTTAATGGGATGTTCAAACATTTGATATATGAATGATTAATAATAAATTGTAAGTTGTAAATCTTTAAATAACCTCAAGCACAGATTTATTATAAATTTTACAATTCTTTTGAACACGTGATAATACCCCACTCCCCCACAACGAAATCTTCCTATCCATAATGCTCTTTCATACACCACTGGTCTCACAACTTTCCCAAATTACCCACACTCTTGAACAACAACTAAATCTATTGTTTTTACACCACAAACAACAAATAAATTTATGAATATGAGTGTATATGCGCAGATAGATTAATCTAACAAATTATTACTCCACTCTGATGATGCGCCTGGATTGGTCACCCCCACACTACCACCTCGCGTTCGATTCAACCCGACCCCCGAGATAAGTCCTAGTCACCATCTATCTCGTCTTTGTCATTGGCTTTAATACTACAATCTATTTTATCAAAAGTGTTGAATTTTTTGTGTGAAAAATGAAAAAAAAAATAATTTTTCTGATGAGATTAATCAATGGAGTGGAGTCTTTTTGATGAATTTCCAAAACAACTATTAAACACAAGGTGTCTTTTTTTTATGTTTATGAAATTTCATCTGGCCCCAATTATCTTCTTTATGAAAGATTTTATTTTATTATTATGAAAAAACAATAAAAAAGTCATTAATTCGTTTTTGAATTTTTTAAGAGGGATTTTTTTTTTTTGATGATAAATTTTCAAAAAAAGACTTCAGATTGTGTTTATTTCATATTACGAAAAGTGTTTTTAATTGATCTCTTTTCTTTCTTGAATTGATTTAGAGGGATAGGGATAAAAGAGGAAATGAACTCAATTCAAGGCAACACAGGTAGTGTCTATGGACCTAATATGAGTACATTGGGAAATCCTCAACTTCAAAACACTATTAATAGAACACCAATGAATACTATGAATAGTAGTACTATGAATAACAATGATATCAATAATAATAATAATAATATCAATAGTAGTATGATTAATAACAATAACAGTAATTTAAATAATAATAATAATAATAATAATAACAATAACAATAGTATGATGAATAATAGTAATAAAATAACCAATAATACTATTACACCTCAATATCTATCGAACCCAGAACTTGCAAATATAGTTGATCAAACATTTAATTCTAAAATTCAAGAATGGAAATGGTGGACTGTATCATCAGTACTTGGATGGTTTACAATTATTTCTTTAGTTCAAATGCTCATCGTTAGAAAAGTGGTTGTTTCTGATACTCCATGGATTACTTTAAGTAGTTTTACATCAATTTTAGTATACATCTCTCTTCATTTATTCATATGTCTTGTTTATCATCAACTTTGTTCAGGTATGTTTGCGGATTACAATCGCCTCAATAGTTTAAAAACAACTACATGTATACTAATTCGAATATCTATGATTTATACTCTAGTTTATAGACAAGTTCCAGGATCTATTAAAGAATTATTTTCTAGATTAAATATTACACATTATATTTATATTTCAACCATTGTTATTCTCCAACCATTCTTTCTTTGGTATTTATTCTCTTTATCAACAAATTCATTTTCATTTTCACCTCTAGTTGAATTTTGTGGTCAAGATCCAAATGAATCAATTTCTATGTATGTTTGTTGCAGTGGATAGGAGTATAGTTTTGTAATGGATATTTGAATACTAATCATTACTATTATTTCTTTAATTCTATATAGAGATATTTGTAGCAATAATCATAACCCATTCTTCTATTGCTTTATTCTTTCATGTATGGGTATTATTACTACAATATTATTTAGAACCTACTCTTATCAAGATCATGTTTATTCTTTTCCAAAAATCAATGTTTGTATTAAATTTAAATCTTTTTATTATTTGTATATTAATACTTTTCTATGATATAATATAGTTATCAATATTCCTTCAAATTAAATCAATGATATATAATAACTTTTGGATATCATTTTATTTTTCATTCTATTTCTTTTTCTTGGGATCATTATTGATTGGATCTTTACTTTTATTATTATTTAAAACATTTACAATCCAATTATTTGTATTTTCAATTAAACTATGGTTCTTTTCATTGATTTTAATATCTCAACATCTTTTAAGAACTAGATTGTTTGAAATATTCTTTACTAGAAGTATTCAATTTACATTTGAAAGATTCTTGCCCACTTCAAACAAATCTGTTGATCAATCTCAATTTGAAAACAAAAATATCTTTTTATTAAAAGGTATTTTCTCTGAAGATCCTTTAATTCAAGTATGTGTTTCCTTTAATTATGTTAGAGAATTATATTAACTATAAATTACTACTATTATTAATAGGCTTTAGCATGGAAAGATTTCTTACATTTATCAAAATATTCATCTAATAGAAGAAATTATATTTATTCTGAAATGAATATGTTGGTTGATTCGCCTTCAATTATAAAGATATTGACAAAATATGAAAGTTTAATTACTGATTTATCTCTTAAACTTTCTGTAAGTAATTTTATTTTAAATTTTTTATGAATTTGGTATTAATAATGATATTCTCTTCTAGTGTCCAAAAGAATACTATGATCCACCCAAAGAAATTTTGGAACAACAACAAAATGATATCAACAATAGTATTGGATTGAAAATTCAAAATATCTTTGAAAAAATTACAGGTATTCAATTGGACTACAATGTCTATGAATGCGAAATTAGACAATCATTATCAAATACCCAATCAATACTTTGGGCCATTGAAAGTATTGGTTCACTTATATCATCTGCTGTAAATATCGATCAAGAGGATCAAAAAATGGTCATTGACGATATACATAAATACCAAATCATTCATAGATTCCTCATTCCTCTCTTTGATTTGGTATCGATTGTCGACCAACTTGAAGTCGATCTATCACATCAAGCTAGTTTAAACAAATACTCTATTATCAAAGACTATTATTTCCTCAAAGCTTTTTCAAACTCTATTGAACCTCCACTAAACTGTCTTGGTGTATTAAAGACTAGTAGACCACATTTTAGTATTTTTAAATATGGTAAGTTTCAACCCAAAACCTTTTTTTTATTCTTATATTTCTAACAAAAAATAATAACTATAGTAAGTAAAAATATTATCTCTCAAGTTTTGCATAACATAGGTGACCAAGTAGCCGATACCTCATTCCCAATTGAAATGAGACAAATTTTGAATCAATATAGAAATGGTCAAATTTATATTTATCAATAAATTTAATAAAAAAAATAATAATCATGATTTTATATATCTCTATTTTTATCTATTTCAATTTTTTTAAGATCTATATCTTTTTTTTTATTTATTTATTTATTTATTTATATCTCTCTCAATAGAAATATATGATAAAGTAATATTTGTAGAATGAATGCAAGAAAGAAACATAGTTTTAAAGTATTGCAATTGGATCAATTGATTGAAAATCTTCATAGACAAGGAGCAACTCATTTCTCTAGGGAAGATATAGAACATCCAAAAGAAGAAAAGATTAGACACTTTTATGAAACTTGTTTGAGACAATTTATAATTTTTAAAAGAACTGATCCCCCGAGTTTTAAAGAACAACAAGCGTTGTCTGAATTGTACGATTATCAAATCTATGAAGATGCTATTTCTGAAGTAAAGTTTTATAAAAAAATGTAATTATCGCTATTATATTAGTGGTTGGAAAGATAATTAAATTAATGCCAATAAAAACATTAGGGAATACTTTATGAAAATAATTGGAATTCATGATTTTGATTATAGTGATGTATATAGTCCGGTGTGTTCAAGAACGATTAGAATATTTTGTGCATTGGTAAACTATTCTATCTTTTGGAATGTAAAACTATTGGTTTGGCAACAATATGAAGATGCAAGTGTGCAATTGATGCAAGATAGACAAAAAGTACTCGAAAGAGAGCAACAGGTAGAGTCTAAATGGAAATGCTTAGGGTCGGTAAAAGAGGCTAAAGAGAAACAAGCACAAGAGTTGAGAAATGGTGTAGGGGAAATAGAGAATCAACTCTTTCAATACAAAAAAGACAATGACGATTGGATTAGAGAAAAAGATGAAATGGTGAAAACCACTGACGATATGAATTGTGATTACGTCAAGTCTCAAACAAGTCTTGCAAATGGGGTAAAGGAAATTGATGAATTGCAATCATTAGTACTCTCTTCACCGGAACGGGTGATCAAAGAATTGAATCAAAGAAAAGAGGCTATTCAATGCGAAAGGGACAAGATCCTGATCCAATGTAAAGAAAACTCTGTGCTTGTCAACCGACTGGATTTATTTCAAGACATTTCAAGAGCCATTCAAAAGATAATGGCCAAAGTCAACGAAGTGGCCACAATGCACTCTCTTTTGCAAAACCATAAAAGAGCCTTGAAATCAGCTAAACATACACTCCAGCACCAAAAAACAGTGACCGCAGATTTAGATCTGGAATTAAAGGTAAGTACTATAATTATGACACAATGATTTGATTATTAACAATGAGAATATTATAGAAAATTAAATCTGATATCATAAATATAGAAAACAGAGAAAAAGAATCATTAACGAGTTTTAATGACAACAAAAAAGAATTGTTTAATACGTTGAAAAAAATTGAAGAAGAGAGAATCCATTTAGAATTGGACAACAAAAGAATAGATTTAGAAATCAAAGAAAACAATAGAAAAAAGAATGAATTGGAAGATGCAATGAAATCATTATCTTTGCAATACTATCAACAAGATAAAATATTATTTAATCAATATATAATAACGGTGCAATCATTAAAAGTATATCATCAAAAACTTGAAAAGAAATTAAATCCTAGACTTATTCCAACTCCTTTAGATCCAAATTTGATACATTAGCCTACATTTTATCTACTCTATACAATATTTAAACAAACACAAATAGAAACCTAGAAATAATAACAACTTGACTATATCCATATATTATTTTAAAACTATATTGTATATATATATAAACTGTATTTATAATTATATTAATAAACATTACGCTCGCTCTAGTTAACATTGAATCTAATATACCATACCTTTTATTTATTTAAAGAAAAAAAAACCTATTATTATTATTATTATTATTACTATTTATATAAAAATGATTAAATCTTTCCAAGTTTCTTCTTTAAAGCTCTCATTCTCTTTCTAAGTTTTCTTTGTTTATGTTTACTCATCTTCTTTCTTCTCTTTAAAATAACACTAGATAATTCTGCAACGACAGTTTCTTTTTCTGTTTCAATAGGTGTGGCAATAGGTGATGGTGATGCAAAGTTTGATAAATTGATTGATGATTCAAGTTTTTGAACTTGTTCCAATGATAATGTTGACATTAAATTATTAAATGATAACATTGGAATGCTAGATTGATTTGAAAGAGTAAAAGATGATGATGGTGTTGATGTTGTCGATACTGGTTTACCAACTAAAGTGGTGTTATTGGTGTTTTTTGAAATGGACATACTAGTGAAATTTCTAGTAAGGGTTCTAGCACTGATGCTAGATTTAAGGAATTGAGCTGATCTCGAGATCATTATATTATATAATATAGTGGTGGTGGGTACAACACTACTATGACGACTCTGTAATATGAACAACCTGACAAAGATCACTTGTAAAAATTTCAGCAGAAACGATGATTTTTTTTTATAATTTTTTTTTTGAATTATTTTTTTTTTTTTTTTGAAAAATCACGGACTTCAAAAATAATATAGAGCCATTGTGCAATTGTAATTGATTGATAAATATCGCAATCTATTAAAATATATAAATAAATAACATGGTAATATAGAGAGAGATATATGAGCTCAATACTGATTGGTTATATTAATGGTTGTACTTGTTTATACAGAGAGTATTTCACAGATTTTCAACATCCCATGAGGATTTAATACACGATGTTAGCTATGATTTCTATGGAAAGAGAATAGCAACATGTTCGTCAGATCAAAAGATTAAAGTATGGGATTTAAATGATAATGGAGAATGGGGACTTTCTGCCGAATGGAAAGCACACTCAGGTTCTGTGTGGAAATTAGCTTGGGCACATCCAGAGTTTGGTCAAGTTATAGCCTCTTGTTCATTTGACAGAACTGTTTGTATATGGGAAGAATCAGAAGATGAAAAAGGTCAAAAAAGATGGCAATTAAAAGCAACCCTTGTAGATAGTAGAGACTCTGTTACCGATATTAAATTTGCCCCAAAATCATCTGGTTTAAGATTAGTATGTATACATATTAGTGATTGTTGATGATGTTGATGTTGATGTTGATGTTGATGTTGATGTTGATGTTGATGTTGATGTTGATGATGTTGAGTATATATATTAACAACTATTAATAATCAAGGCCACATGTTCATCAGATGGATATATTAGAATTTATGAAGCTATGGATATAATGAATTTATCACAATGGACCATTGTTGAAGAATTTGAACCACAAAAAGGCTCAAATAATTGTATTTCGTGGAATCCTAGTTCTTATGATAAACCTATGATGGCTGTAGGAAGTAATGATCCTTATTTAAAGGTAAGAGTTCTAACTATCATTATTATAAAAGAACAATAACATGTATTAATATACATTAATTAGATTTGGGAATATAATGAAACTGGTCAAAAGTGGGTACATTTAGATACTCTTTCCCCAGTTGGTAATAATAATAACTATGATTCATCAGAATCTGGTAAAGCAATTCATGATGTTTGTTGGGCACCTAATATGGGAAGGTAATATATCTGATTTTATTTAGCAGTAGTGTAACACTAGAGTGTATTGTCATATTAACAACATACTCCCATTATCAATATAGATCATATCATTTAATTGCAACAGCATCAAAAGATCATACAGTTAGAATATGGAAATTAACAAATATTCACGATAAATCAAAAATGGAACTCAAAGAAATAATGTGTAAAAATGATCATAGATCAGAGGTTTGGAGAGTAGAGTGGAATATCACTGGTACAGTTTTAGCAAGTTCAGGTGACGATGGCAATGTGTTTTTGTGGAAATGTAATATGAATGGAGAATGGAAACTTTTATCAATAATAAACGGCGAAGAAAGGAATGAAGATAGATAATGATCATTTGTTGTAATCATAATCATAATCACAGTACATATTAATCTAATTTAATCAATCATCCCCTTATTTATTTATTTAGCACAAACTTCACATGATCATATGATATTTATTTTTAAATTTTATTGCGATTTTTGGATCTACGCCCCCCACGCACCCACTCACAACAACACTGATTCACCACCCACTCTCCCCACTCTTTTTCAGAAATGGATGGAGTATCGGGCAAAACTTTTTCCTTTTTCCAAAAATCAAAAATGATTTTTATTTTATTTTGTTTTTTTTTCAACATTCGCCACAAAAAACAATTTGATTGAAAATTGGAAAAAGAAAATGAAAAAATGAAAAAAATGAAAAAAAATGAAAAAGTAAAAATATTTGGGGCACCAATCCAGAAGAGGCGGCGCTCTTTGAGAAAATGGGAAAAGCACATTTTTTTTTTTTGATCAAAAAAATATCCCTAATTTTTTTTTTTTTCTTTTTTTTCTTTTTTTTATTTTTTTTCTCTTTTTTTCTCTTCTCATTGAAGTGTGAAAAATTTCTGAACTTGGCGACCTCTTCTGAATAAGAAACTTACACTCAAGAAGTCAACACATAGACAGCAAAAACAAATCAAAATTAGTTTCTTTCTTCACTCACAATACTTAATTAAATAATTTAATATCTGACCCATTGTGATAAACAAAAGAATAATACAAAATTGTTCACAATCAATTGATCAACCCCCAATAACAGACAAAACGCAGTAGCTCAGCAGTAATAATAATAATAAGTAGGTTACTTTACTTGAAACCAACAACTCACCTACTTTTTACTTGCACACTTATCATTCACTCTCACCACACCAGACAATATTATTTTATCAAAATCAAAATCCACCAGCATTCACACAACACACACATACACCTCAATCGCCGCTGCATTTGTACTAATATTATCTGAATATTTCATTTCTGCAGATCATCTTGAAATCATACAACAAAAATAAAATTCCCACACTCACCACACTTTTCACTCGCATTAATCAACAACAACAACATCAACAACCTGATCAAAAATTACATAATTTATCTTTCTCACCACATATTCTCCCCAATTAATTTTATTTGGTTGTATAAATCAAACACACAACCACACACAAATTATTATTATTTTACCATCATATAATTGAGATTTAGAAGTGCTCCAATTCTCACTTTTTTTATTTTTTTTTTTGCCAAAACACACATAACAAAAAAGGATAAAACCCCGCTCACCCACTATTTTTTTCACCCTATTAGGTTTTTTTGATCAAAATTTTTTTGAAAAAAAAAAAAAAAATACACACACAAAAACAGTTAACTGTAGGAAATCATTTTTCAAAAAGGAGCGCCAAATCCGATTTCCCAATTTAAATTTTAATTCTCAATTTTACATCACACCACATACTCCCTACCACCAATTTAATTCATTTCATTTCCATATTCATTATTTCATTTCATTCATCTCTCAACTCTCAATTCTCAATTTTGTCCAATCATTAATATTAACAACTAATTCATTCATTAGCTAGTAATAGTAATAGTAAATAGTAAATAATAGTAAATAATAATCAGTTTATTCCCAACTTTACTTGCAATCTTTTTTTTTTTTGTTAAAATCTAAAAAAAAAAAAAAAACAATTTGACCATCGTCGTATCATAATCTTTTTTTTATTGATCAACCAATATATTTCTTTTTTTGAAATTAAATTATTTTTATTTTTTTTATAAACATTTTATCAAAAAAATCTCATCAATAGATTTAAATCTACATTCTCGTAGTCATAGTCATATTTAAATAATAATAATAATAATAAGTAATAATAAGTAATAGGAATAATTTATAAGTTATATAATCAGAGACCACTACTTTTTGCACACTATATACATACACGCACACATCCACACACAACTCTATATATACACAACAATCATATAAATAATATGACAACTATTTTAAAAGGTTATTATTTAAAAGTAACACTGGAAAATAGGATTGCCAAACATAATGGGAGAAAAGTCTATTTATCGATTGTTGAACATGGTAATGGTATACCCGATCATGCTTTAATCCTTAAAACCACGGCAAAATGTGTAAAATTTTCAGTGTGTCTTAGTATAAGATCTCAATGTGGCTGGAAAGAATTGGATCAAAATGACAGCGGTGAACTAACTTTTGATTTAAAAGTTGAAGTAAATATTTATTTATACTTATTATATTTATTTCATTTTAAATTATGATACTAATTTATATTATTTAGGTCACTGGTAAATCTCAAAGAGCGCCATTATTTCCATTGATTTTTGATTTATGTGAAAAGAATTATGACCAAGTGACATTGATTTCCAAATCAATTATTCCAGTTAAAGCCATTACTAAAATTCCAAAGAAATCATTGAGAGCTGAATTGGTTCCTCTTGGCGAATCCCCGACCAAGCCACCTCAAGCTTTTCCTGCTTCTCCATCTGATATAGTGTCTTCGAAAGATTTTGACGAAGATTTTGAAGGTGGTGAAGAAGACTTTGACACTAATGGTAGTCAGCCAATGAATGAAGACGAAGATAACGATGGTGGCGGTAATGGTACCAATGATACTCCATTACATTCACCAAGACTCAATATGTCTATCAACGGCGTGAATGGTAAACAATCACTAAAGTCATCGAGTAAATCACTTGGCACACTGAGTCACAGTAACAGTAATTTGGAAAACTACATCAACAACCCAAATAACAACAACAACGCAATCACATCCAATGTGTCGTCCTCATCCACCACACCCACATTGTCGCCATCACAAAGTGCCATTTCTTCACCAACGCTTTCAAATCTTATCAATTCAACTATATCATCAATAACAAGCAATAACAATAGCAACAACAATCAACCATTTATTAATAATAGTAAATCAACATCATCATTATCATTATTATCCACATCACCCATCATATCGCCGGTATCTGAATCCATCAATAAGAATATTGAACTCTACAAGAATCAACTATCTAATGCAAATGGTAGTCATAGAAATCTATTAACCTCAAGTACACCTAATCCAATAGCTGTACCTCAAAAATTATCATTATCAAAGTCATCTTCTGATATCAATGTAGCCAAATCCACAGCAAATCCTTCCTCTGCCGTCAATGATTTGGATTTATTATCAACATTGGCAACTTCTATGGGATCAAATCCTTTATCTGCATTATTATGTAAAGAAGAGTCAAGTAGTAATAGTAATAGTAGTAATAATAATAATAATAATAGTAACAATAGTAATAATACAAATAGTAATAATACAAATGGCAATAATAATAGTAGTAGTAGCAACTCTACATTATTACCCATATCACCAAATACAAGTAGCAATTTAAATGATGACTTGTTGCCAAGTCCCAAGTATAGTAAATTTTCATCACCCGATGTTGTTGCATCACCATCTTCAACAGACAAACTATCATTCTCATCTAGTCAATTACCACTTAAATCAACACTAAACAACTCATCAAACAATATGCATCATTACAATAATAATTTAGAAAACATTGGTGGCAATAGTAATATTAGCTCGATCAATATGAGTATCAGCAATGCAATCAATTCTTTATTGCCACCTAAACTTCATGGCTCATCATCTTCTATTCCAACTTTAAATAACAATAGTAATGGTAATGGTCATTCCTACTCTATGGATGATCAAATTAATTATCCATTGGATCAAAGTAATGGTGGTATTGGTAAATTCCCTTCAAACATTTTAAGCAGCGGTAGTAGTAATAACAACAACAACAATAGTAACAACAATAACAAGGAATCTATTTGGATCAATCAAACCATTGATAGTCTAGTCTTAAAATCATCAAGCGGTGGTTTAAACTCCAGTACCAATGGGATAAATAGTAGTAATACCAACAATAGCAACAGTAATGGTAACAACAACAACAATAACAACAATAATAACAAAAAACAATCATCTAAAAAGAAACTACCTGTATTAAATACCTCTACTTCAACGACGCCCCTTTCGAGTGTGATCAACAACACCATTGAAACTAACATATATATACTCAAGCAACAACAACTCCAACAACAATTGCAAAAGACCCACCATCTACAACTACAACAACAACACGAGGATGACAGCAACACTACCTCCTCTTCACCAAACGGTCAATATAAAAGAAAATTGGGTCGAGAACCCTGGTTGGAGAATTCAAGTGAACAACCACAACCACAACAGAATATTAAAGTTGCCAAAAACTAGAGATTAGATATTGATCGTTGTCTAAAGATGATTTCAATAAAAAAGAAATTGTGCATTCACCTCCTACCTTTTGTGTATGTGTGTGTTTGGTGTATATTATAGAAAAAAAAAAAAAAAAAAAAAAACTAACCATATTGTAAATTTATCCTTATTTGAAAGTCTATAAACTCAAGATGGATCCTAATTAAATTTTTTTTTTAATTTGCAAGTTTTGGTATTTTATACATAAAGTGAAGAGATCTTGTCGACTTTTCATTTTTTACAGATTTTTTTTCTTTTTTTCCTTTTTTTTCATATTTTTTTTTCCATTATTTGAAATTCTTCTGATTTTGTTACCATAATAAAACAACCCCCACGATACATATATTGATTCACACAAATAATTTAGCTCAGAAACCCCACCACAAATTTATTGTAATAATATCATCATCAAAATATTATATATAGAGGTAGGTCTACAATATATCACTTTTTTCTTTTTTTTATTTTACACACTCACACACACACAAACAACAACATTTATATATCCTAAAAATCATATAAATCATTTTCATTCCTTTTGTGGGTCAGATTTTAATATTACTATATATTACTTTATCTATGTATTCTACCAAAGACATTTAAAGAATACAGATTTCAATTCTATAAAAATAGTTTTTTTTTTTTAAAAATATTTTTTTACACAAAAACAAATCGGTATTCTTGTCTTGCAAGCCAAGTGTCAACACAACACCTTTGTTTTAATTTTTATGTATATATATCAAAGTAATCATACTTTGTTTAACGCATTGTAGTAGTAGTAGTAACAGCCACTCTGTCATCAATTATTTGAAATTTTTCAAAAATCGTGGAGATGAAATCACCAAAGACTGATAGAGATTATCAATTGGTGGATGAAGAACAACAAAAAACAAGGAGAAGAAGCAGTAATAATAGTAATAGTAGTAATAACAACAACCATAGGGTATCATTATCACTACCGCCACCTACAGCATCTATAAACAATAGTGATAATATTAGTATAAATATGGATCCAAATAATAATAATAATAATAAGAGTAGCAGTAAGATAAAATCACCGTTGAGTGACACTGGTGAAAGAAAACTAACTAGAATCAATAGTAGTGGAGAGGATACGATTGTGTTGAGTCCAAAAGATGAAAAAGATGGCACACACAAAATTGTAAATAGAGCAAATAACTTGACACAGTCTGATCCAAGTTTAAACATCACCTGTACAGATATTAAACCTCCCAGTCCTGTTAATAATGGCGCTACAACAGCAGTAAATAGTAATAATGGCAGTCATCAAGGAGGATTACATACAGCTACGTCATTTCCAGAAATACAAAAACATCCACTTGGGAAAGCACAGGAACTATATCATGTGGTTTCTGTAGGTGACGATGACGATGACCACCATCACCACCATCATGATGGTGGCGATCCACCTCCATCTGACGACGAGGATGACGGAGATGAAGAGAAAAAGGTAAAGAAAAAGAAAAGAGGATTCTTTAGACAACTGTTTACAACGAAATTTATGATTATCATAATATTGCTTTTGTTGGTGCTTGTGTCGGCGGTGGGCGTTGTGTTTAGAATATTTTGGGAAGATGTCGAGATTGTGGACGTGGTGGTGCTTCGTTGGGCCCTTTATATCGATATCTGTGTGTTTTCTTATATGGCTGTGTATTTTATCATTAGGGGATTCATCTCGCTCTTTGAGTCGACCCTCTATCTCCAACAACATGTATATTACTATATCAATGGCTTGGTCAGACCGCTGTCTTGTCTCATCTGGGCCATCATTGTCTACTTTGCCACCGATCCCGTCCTACAACTACCCGACTATGTCGACGATGACATGGACAAGTTTTTCATTTTCCTCAGGGCTGTCATGTATGTGAGTTTGTTTTATTGTGGTAGAGTGGCGCTGGTCAAGGTCCTTGCGGCCAGAACCAACAGAAAGGCCTTCTACACCTCACTCAAGCGATCACTCTTGAACGAGGAGCTCCTCGATCAACTCTCGACCAAAAACTCCAAGAACCTCACACAAACCGTGTCTACGAGCATCAAAAAGAAAAAGAGAATGGGCATCACACTGTGGATCGAGAGCCTCAAGAAACGAAACCAACTCAGTGGCAAATTGTCGTCGATTGCCGAGAACTACACACAAAAGGACGCCAAGATTGTCGCCAAAAGAATCCTGGCCAATGCAGACCGTGCACGAAAGGGATACCTCGTCAAAGACGACCTCAAGTACTATGTCAAGGCCAAGCACCTTGACAAAGCATTCGACACGATCGGCAGTCTGCATGACAACATCATCAAGCGAGACGACCTCATCAACTGGATCCTCAGAGTCGTGAGATCAAGAAAGACCCTCGAGTACCGACTCAGAGACCACGAAGACATTGGCAGGGTCATCAACGAGATTGTCAATTTCATCTTTTGGATTCTCATGTTTTTGTTTGTCATGACGCTGTATGGCTACGAGGCCAGCGTGTTTCTTGTTCCCCTCAGCACCACCATCTTGGGTCTCAGTTTTGCATTTGGTACGACCTTAAGAAATGTTTTCGAGTCCCTCGTCCTCATCTTTTTTGTCAGACCCTTTGAAGCCGGCGATAAAGTGGTGTTGGGTAATTTGGAGCCACTGATTGTCGATAAGATTGGTATTCTATTCACCAGCTTTATCAGTTGGGATGGCAAGGCCGTCTATATGCCAAACCCAGTCATCACTGCCGCAAGAATTGAAAATCATCAAAGATCCGAAGAGGTCAGTGTATCTATTGATGTAACTGTAAACTTTAATACTCCAATTGAAAAACTCTATGGTCTCGAGGCTAAATTTGATAAATGGGTTAAAGCTCAACCTGAGAAATGGCGGTATGTTTTTATTATTATTATTATTATCATCTATAATATCCTCTACTTGATATACTAATCTATTTCATTTAATATTTATAGTCCTGATGTATGGATGAGTTTTGCAAGTGTACTTGGTACAAACCAAATTACTCTGTATGTATTAAATGAATCAATGATAAATATCTATGGGTTTATTAACAAACAACCAATTCTATTTGTATAGTAAATATGGTGGATCAATTATTGCATCTTGGCAAGACTCTAAAAGATGGAGACCTTGTAAAAATGAATTTTATATTAAAATGAAAGATTGGATTTCTGAGGCTAACCTTGAAACCTATCCAGCTAGACAACAAATCGAATTACTCCATCCAATTCCTATTGAACTATCTCATTTCCAACCTCCTGTTCGTCCATCTTAAACAACAAATAAATAAAGATATTATAATTATACTTTTATTATTTAATCATATGATATGATTACAACTTCTCTCGCGCACCTTAGCAGCGCAATGAGCTGAGTGTGCATATTATAGAGAAGTTCGTATTTTTTTTGAATTTTTTTTTTTTCGTGGAGTGAGAAATTTTTTTGAGAGAGTGGTGGGCGTGTTGTGAGTGTTTGATGATTTTTTATATTTTTTTTTTATTTTTTTTTATTTTATTATTTACAGGTCCTCATCGTAAGTGATCATATACAATTTGCAACACTAAAGATCTTCACAGTGATATACTAGATTATCAGTGTGTGTGGTGTGGTGTGATTACAATATAAAAATAGGAAAGAAACTAATATCAGTAATAATATCATATATAATAGTATAAAATAAAATGTTTCGTCACGGATTACGTTTATTCTCTCAAGCTACTGAAACTGTAGTTGCTGCTTCTACTAAACCAAGTGCTACTCAAGTTTATCTTGCTAGTGGTACACCAGCTCATCTTATCCCATACATTACTGGTGAAAAGACCATGAGCGACGTTGAATTGGTCTCTGACGACTATATCAAGAATGGTCAACACGACGAAAAGAGATTCAACGAAGCCTTGAGATCACCATTGGTTCAAGAATCACCAGAATTTAAATCTTTATACGATCGTTACACCAAACAACAAGAGCTTGAAGATCAACTTTCAAACGCCAAAGAAACCAAAATCAATTGGGAATTTTACAAAAAGGTTTTACCAGTCTCTGTCGTTGAAAGTTTCCAAAAACTCGAATCTGATTGCAAAAAGCAAGCTGAAAAATGGGTTGAAGAAGATAAGAAATTCTTTGAAGGTATTACTTTAAAGATGAAAGAATCTGTATGTATTTGTTGTTGTTATTGTTGTGGTAATCATGATAATATTTTAGCTTAGCAAATGAAATATAGATATAGATAGACAATGATGTATAGATATAGGTTTAGATCAGATCAGATTAGATTAGGGATATAGCATAGAGATCATATAGAGTAGAGCGAGGAAGTTTATTTATCTATTATTTATATCATATGATGCTAGCTTTAAAATATTATAATATTTAATCATATCATATCATACATATACTAATATATTTGATTGTTGTTGTCGTTTATTATAATAATAGTGCATCACTGAAGATGTTATTGATTTCTACAAGAATGAAGTTAAAAACATTGATAAAGAAATCGAAAAACACAACTATCTCCTCCAAAACATCGACACCATCACCTTTGCCGAATTAGAAGGTAAATTCCCAGAAATCGAACAAGAAATTTATGAAGAAATTGCCGATAACCAATGGATGATTGGAGACACTGTTTTACCACACGAAGATATCTACGCAACTGCCCAAAAAGCTCATCATCATTAAATAGTAGTCGTAGTAGTTTAGATTCAGATTCAACATCAACAATCAACAATCAATAATATATATCTTATAATATGTTTTGTAAAGACACAAAACACATTATTCCAAATACAAACAAACATCAATCTTTAATTTTATTATATAAAACAATCGTGATTCATTCACAAATCATAAATAATACCTCTGTAACAGAAAAAAAGTAAATAAAAAAAAAAAAAAAAAACAATATTTTATTATTGTTGTTTGATTTATTTCTGCTTGTTCAAAAAGAGAAAAGTCCTTCAAAGGGATCCAAAACACTAAAGGAGACTTTTATATCGTTTTTTTTAAACGCCTGATGGGTCCTCCTCTCAAGAAATTCACCTTTGTTATCTGCTGTAGCTAAATGATGGACTCTTTTTCAAAGTGATTGAAATCTATTACGCCAATCATTTAGAAGCAACTGCACTCTGAACAAGTGTCAGAGCTTTGTATTATAGAAATATGTATGTGGACTGAATTCAAATAAATAAAACAAAAAAAAAAAAAAAACAAATTGTGTTCCCATTTTTTTTGAAAATAATTATTAAAATTTGATGATGTTCACCCCTTTTAAGTATTTTTTTTTCATTTTTCATTTTTCATTCAACAATAAATAGATTATGATTAGGTTACTAAATAGATTGAGCAGTAGTGTAACGGGCACTACATACACATTGGGTGTTGGTGGTATTAATGGAGGCGGTAGTTTTAAATCTTTGCTATCATCATCACCTTTTATGAATTCATATCATAGTAGTGGTAGTTTAGCATTCAATAGATCATATACAAATAAAAAGAAAAAAAATGAAGGAGAAGAAAAAGAGGATGAAGATAATAGTAGTAATAATAGCATGAATAATAACAACAACAATAATAATAATAATAGTAATAGCAACAGTAGTAATAGCAACAATAGTAGTAGTAATAGTAAAAAGACAAATAAAGCAAGATTAAAGAAATCAAATAGTACAACTAGTACAGGAAAGAAGTTGACCAATCAAACAGGCGGTGTAAATAGTAGCAATAGTAACAAGTCTTTATTGAAAAATAAAAAATTGATGGGTAATCCAATCCAACAGACATCGACTTCACATTTGTCATTATATTATAATAAGAAACCAAAAACTTTAATATCCAAAAAAAGGATTGCGTCATCACCATCATCAAAAGAAAAAGAAAAAGAAGCGGTCAAAGAACCTACAAACAAAGACACCACTTCAACCAAAGAGAAAGAAAAGGAAAAGGAAAAAGAAAAAGAAACAACAACAACAACAACAACAAATGGACATAAAAAGAAAGAAAAGGTTACGCCAATTACCAAAACTATAAATGATCCAAGATTACCTATACCCAAACAAATCATTTGTATACCTGTTGTGCATCCATACCTTTCATTGGGTATCAATGGGGCACTACCAATACCCGAAGCAGAGTATAAAGAACTTGGATCACCAAATTACATTGGATTCTTTTTATTGACCGACAGCGAGAGAGAGTTATTCAAGCAACAGGAAAAAGAAGCATTGTTGAGTGGAACAGCACCATCATCTATAGCAGCCAATAGAAATGTATTTTCCATTGCACCTAGAATCAAAGATCTTTTACAAATCAATAAAGTTGGTCTACTTGCTGTTATTCTACAAGATTCCAATGGTCAGAGAATAGCAGTTGGTCACTCGGTCGTTGAAATCAAAGGTTTAGCTCCACCTGATGAATTACCAAACACATCATCAACAACAGCAGAAACAGCAACAGCAACAACTACAAATGAAAATAATAGTAATAATAGTATTAATTCAGAAACCAATATATTGGAGTCATCATCACCAACTGAAGTAATAGCATCTATTAGACCAGAGATAGAGTTACCAATTTCACCTCAAGTACAAAGCAAATATTTAAAAGTTTTAATTGAACCAAAGAAACTTCAAGACTCTGAAAAGAATGATATTAAAGTTAGAGCACTTGCTTTTCAATTAATTAAAAACGTTCATCTATTATCTGAAAGATTCCCAGACTCTGATTTCTCTATGCAATTTAGTAACATACTTTTAAATTCAAGATTTGCAATTCAAGAACCCTATCCATTGGTAAATTGTATTGCTTCATTATTACAAAATGAAGTTGATTATCAAGTATGTATAAATATTTATATCAACAACGATATCAATATCTTATAGTATTAATAATGATAATAATAATTAATTTAGGCATTATTAGAATGTCATACATTGGAGGAAAAGTTGAATATTGTAATTTCAATGGTAATTAAAAAGATTCAATTATTAGAATTTCATATATCAATGGAAAAGTAAGTAAGATTATTATTTCTTTAGACATTTAATTATATTAATATATTTTTATTTATATAGACAAATTGAAGATAAAACCTTAAAGATGCAAAGAAAGAGTCATTTATTGGATCAAATGAAATTGATTAGAAAAGAATTGGGTATTGATCAAGATGAAAAGGAAGCATTGAAAGCAAAGTTTACACAAAGATGGGCAAACATTAATATGAATGACAAGTATATCAATCAAATATTTAGAGAGGAAATGGAGAAATTGGCAAATCTTGAACCTATTTCATCAGAGTATTCAGTGACTAGAAATTACTTGGATTGGATAACATCATTGCCTTGGAATGTATGTACAGAAGATAATCTTGATATTGCCAGTATCAAGGCCACACTAGACCAAGAGCACTATGGTTTAAAGGATGTAAAAGAGATGATACAGAGTTTTATTGCAGTCATTAAGCTCAGAGGATCGGTGGGTGGAAAGGTTATTTTATTGGTTGGTCCACCAGGTACAGGTAAAACATCAATTGGTAAATCCATTGCCAATGCAATGAATAGACAATTTTATAGGTTCTCGGTTGGTGGTTTGTCTGATGTAAGCGAAATCAAGGGTCATAGAAGAGCCTATGTTGGTTCTATGCCTGGAAAGATTATCCAAGCTCTCAAGATATGCAAGAGCTCCAATCCTGTAATATTAATTGATGAAATCGATAAAATATCCCATGCAGCCACTGGTGATCCCAGTTCCGCTCTCTTGGAGATCCTCGATCCCCAACAAAACAAGAATTTCTTGGACTTTTATCTCGACTTGCCTTACGATCTATCCAAGGTGCTCTTTATCTGCACTGCCAACACTTTACAAACCATTCCACCACCCCTTTTGGATCGTATGGATGTTATGGAGTTGAATGGATATATTCAATCGGAACAAATTGATATCGCCGAACGCTATCTTGTTCCTTTGATTCAAAACGAGTCTGGCCTCACCACCCAACAGGCCAACATCACACCAGAGGCCCTAAAGACACTTTGTCAACTCTATTGTCGAGAATCTGGTGTAAGATATCTAAAGAAAATAATCGAACAAATCTATAGAAAGATTGCCTACCAAATTGCCACCGGCAAGGCCGACAGTATCGTTGTCACACCCGACAACTTGGAACAGTTTGCCGGTATTCCACCCTATTTGTCAAAGAGACTCTTTACCGGTGACCAGCCACCAGGAATTGTGATGGGATTGGTATCGGCCTGTGTGTTGTACATTGAAAGCACTGTCGACAGATTTGGCCATGCAGGCTCCTACAAGGCCACTGGCAACCTGGGCGACACAATGAAGGAGAGTGTCGAGATTGCCTACAGCTATGTCAAAGAGTATCTCTGTAAAATGGATCCTGACAATAAGTTTTTCGAAACCAATGCCATCCATATCCACATTCCCGAGGGATCACCGGAAAAGAACTTTTCCAGTGCAGGCATTACAATCATAAGTTCCCTACTTTCTTTGGCAACCAAAAAACTAGTTCAACCAAATTTGGCTATGGTAGGTGAGATTACATTGACTGGTAAAGTGATTGCCGTTCAGGGTGTCGTCCAAAAGATGGTAATAGCAAAGAGAGAAGGTATCAACAAGGTTATTATACCAAAAGACAATAGAGACGTTTTGGAACAAATACCAGATTTTGTCAAACAAGGTATGCAAGTTTTCCTTGTGGATTATTATGACGATGTTTTTAATATAGCATTTGGCAATAGCGAGTCTGAACAAAAGTATGAGTCAATTAAATTTGATTAAAAAACAGATAATATCATATAAAATGTAAATAAATAAACTTTCTGATAAAGAGTACTTAATGATTCTCATTTCAAGTAAAATAAAATTGAATAAAAAAGAATTAAAAAAGAGTCGAGAATCTGAAATTATTAATTTTATTTGAATATATATATATAGTGTGTTTGAGGTTTAATGTTTCCAAGATCTTTCATCAGCATTATCATCATCATCGTAATCTTGGTCGTCGTCGTCACCATCTTTTTGGCTATTATTTACATGAACGATTACATCGGTATCATTTTCAACAACTTTAGATGATTCTGTTTCCTTTGGTTGTTGTTTTTCTACCCAAGATAACAACAATTCTTTACCTTTAAATGTTTTAGCTACTACAAAAAACTATTTTAAAATGTTGTTAATATATATAAAAGTTTAGTTTTGTAATTAAAAAAAATAGACATACTCTTTCAGCAGAAACTCTTTTACCAAATTGAATTTGAATTGAATTTTGATCGGTGGGATTAGTTGAAACGTTTACAATATCTGGAAAAAGTTGTTTTAAGAGTGATTCATTTTTAAATTCAGTTGGTGGATCAGAGATTTTAACTGTAGTACTTCGGTTATCAATTACAATAGAATTGTTTTTTCTTGGAGCAGCTGATGGAAGTGGTGTGGTGGTAGTCGGTGATTTCTTTGGTAGAAATTTAGTTTGAGGTTGGGGTGGTTTAATTGGAGAATTAACAAGAGTAGCATTTGGTACAGCAGGAACAAGAGTATTCTCAATGGTTGATGCAGTTATACCAAGATTTTGTGCTTGGGTTTCAAATGCCTTTAATGTGTTCTTTAATTGTTCAAGATTTGTTGTTGATGGAGTTGGTGTTGTTAAAGTTGGTGGTGATGTTGTTGTATTTGTTGGTGATAAAGTAGTTGTCGTAGGTGATATTGGTTGGTTTGGATTTGTTGTTGAAATAGACGATATTGATGGTATAGATGGAATTGATGATATTGAAGTAACAGTGGCAACAATAGTTTGATCTTTTTGAATACTTTCAGTGATTGATTTTGTCAATGCTTTAATTGATTCCTTGATTGATTCTTTTTCTTTTTCATCTTTGGTTGCACCCAATTTCAATATCAATTGTTTTTGTAGTTCCAATTGTTGCTTTCTCAATTCCTCTCTATTCTTGCTCACCATAGTCAATTCTTTTTTCTGTTCAGTTTGTTTTTTCATTGCCTCTAACCGTTTCTGTAGTAGCTGTTCTCTGGTTTTCAAGAGTTGTTGTTCTTTTTCTTCTTTTTGTTTTTGTATTCTCTCTTGTTTCTCTTGATTCTCTTCAAATTTAGTTTTCTTTCCATCAAAAGTGTCTTCCCAAAATAGTTTTATAAATCTATTGTTCATAATTGCCTCTGGGGATTTCATTGCTTTGTTTGCTTCGATATTGCTTGAAAATTCAACCATTGATTTGGCTGTTGATAGTTTTTGAATGGAAACTATAGTTCCAAATTTTGAAAAATGTTCTTTTATATGTTCTTCATCATTGCTTCCAATTGGTATATTGGTGATTATTAATTTGGTCGCTTCTGGATTTGGACAATTTGGTGATGTCTTTATAAATACATCTCCATGTTGATCCATATTGTTGTTGTTGTTGTTGTTATTCATATTTACATCATTTAACATATGAGGTGGAAGTTGTTGTTGTTGTTGTTGGAAATATGGATTAAAACCATTATTATTGTTATCATGATTATTGAAATCCATATTTTGACCTGGTGGAAAACCTATTGGTGGTTGTTGAGGATTAAATTGATTTGGATTAAATTGTATACCGTTATTATTGTCAAAGTTATTGTTAAAAGGTGGTCTTTGGGGGAATCGATTGCCTCTAAATTGATTATGATTATTGTTATTATTTGAGGGATCAAATTCACCATCTGCTTGTTGATTCATGGCTCTAGGATCATCATTTCCATGTAGATAGGGACAAGTGGGTTTAGTACAAACACCATGTTCTTGATAGTATTTGCAAGGTTTCTTGAATCTAGTGTTATTTGGGTAATTACTTGATTTTTGGAACTTGTTATTTCTATTGTTTTTGTCATCTCCGAATGATTTTCTTTTCTTTATGGCACCATTACTGTTGTTGCTATCATCTCTTTCTCTAGAATTTGACCTTGATCTTGTTTGTGATTCTCTTTCTCTAGAATTTGATCTTGATCTAGGTGAGCTATCATTATGTTCTTTTTTATGTTGTTGCTTATGTGAATCATCATCTTCTTTTTTATTGTAATCTTGATATCTTGATCTATCTAGATCACCACTTTTATAACTATCTCTACTACTTTCATATGACCTTTTATCTCTGTAATTATTATCTCTATAGCCGTCTCTATCTCTGTCTCTATCTCTATCTCTGCTATCCCTATAGTCTCTAGAGTCCCTATAACCATCTCTAGAGTCCCTATAGCTATCTCTAGAGTCTCTATAACCATCTCTGTCTCTATAACTGTCCTTATGAGTATCTTTATAATCTTTATAATCTCTAGAATCTTTATAATCTCTGTAATCTCTTTTTAAAGAATCATGTGACGAAGATGAAGAGTTGCTACTACTTTTATTATTATTTTGTGATGTTAGAGAAGGTGAGGATTCTTTACTACTACCTCCACCATTCTCTGAACTACTATTACTAAAGTAATGAAGGGTGTCTAGTTTCTTTATGAGATCTATGACAAACTGTTTTGTATTCTTGTTGAGAAAATCTTCTAAATCTTTTAAACATATTAGTTCCAATTCCTTTCTAGACTGAAATGAATTTGTTGACAACAATTCCTTGATATACTCAGCCAAAGAAAGTGGATCAACATCACATATCGGATCTAATGTGTCGACTAAAAACTTTGAAAACTCTGGATCCTTTTCAATTGGTCCAACCATATTTATATATTGTAGACGAGTGTGTTGGTGTATGTAATGTGATATGTATATACAAAATATGAATAGACTAGTTTACTATATTCGAATATAAATAAATATGTGAGATATGAATGAAATCAAACAAATGATTTTTTAAAAAAAAAAAAAAAAAAATTCTTCTCCAATCCAAAAAAACTAAATTTAGTTTGTAAGGGGTAGAGAGTGGGTGGGGTGGTTTTGGAAAAGAAATAAAACGAAAAGAAATCAAATGATTTTTCTATTACCCCTCCACCTATTTAGGAAAACTGGTTTTTTAGATCTATAAATAACAAGATATACAGATGTATTAATCTATTTTTATTATTTTAGGTTTTCTTTCATGTCTAATACAATGACCAAGAATGAGAATCTTGATTAATATTTTCAACAATACAAGACAAAAATAGATTTGTATCGTTAGCACGATGCCAAACACGCCACTTGAGGGGATGAATCTGCAAAAGACACGAATGACAATGGTGGCGAGAGGAAAGGGCACAAAGCCAATACGGTTGTTGATCTCCCACGTACTTTCGGTAAAGTTTTTGTTGTTGGGGCCAACAATGATCCTCGAGAGGATTTCAAAGAATTTTGAATACACTTGTGTCGGAATCGAGTGATTAAATTTCGTAATAAATGCGTGTTTGATGGCATCGACAATCAACTCGGAGCCCCAGACAATCATAATCACACTACCCATATTCACGACAAAGTCCCATGACAGATCCCAATTGAGATCTGATAGATTCTGAAAGAAAATGATCATGAGAAATATAAACACTTGGAATCGTTCGACGATATCACTACAAGAAATTTGAAATAGATTGTCACTTTCAAATCTTTTAAACACTGATCCCTTTAATTCAACAAACTGATTTGACATCATCAATGTCAACAATGCATTATTATATGAATTGATAGCTACATTTAATGTAATAACTTGTGAAAATAATACAAGTGAATGAATTCCTATCATATTTTATATTATATATTATTAATAAACTTTGAATACTCTCATAGTAGAGGTAGTTAAACCTCTAATACTTACCAACATAAAGTAAAGCTACAAGTGTATGAGTAAAGGGAGCCAATATTCTAGAATTCTTTTCACTTTTATTTGTTGCCGGTAGAGTTAAACTAACAGACATCCAAAAGAGAGAGTCAAAAATATCTTGACCAAAACTACAACATAATTTATCCAACACCTCTAATACATTATAGATTACATATAATTTAATAACTGCCTGTCCTCTAATATAATGATAAAGCATTGATGAATCTATAAAATGTAAAAATATAAAACATATTGTCCATATGAATCCTCTAAATAAATCAAATATTTGTGTATTTGTTAATTTATATCTTTTATAAAATAAGAAAAGATGTTAGTATACTAATATTTATATTATTCTCATTATTATATATATATATACTTTTTTGAAAAACATCTAGCAAATAATTTACAAATGGCTATAACTATTCTTATTGGTAAGAATGTAAATAGATATAAAAAAGAATCAAAACAAACAAAGAAACCAAAGATAATAAGTTTTTCAAGTTCAATAGGTACATGAACAAAATTATAAACTTGCTCTCTCTTTTTCTTTGTATCTTCAGTTTGGTCTAAAAAATAATTTCCATCAATTTCATCTATTAAATATGATTTAATTGTCCATGGTAATGAATTTGTAGTTGTAGTACTTGTTGTTGTTGTTGCTGTTGTTGGTGAAGTTGAAATATCTTTATCTTTCTCTTTATCTATGTTTGTATCTTTATCTATATCTTTTTCAATATTACTATTGTTATTTGTACTACTACTATTATCATTTTCGTTTAATAAATTCAAGTTGAACGGAATAGGTGAGTTTCTTTCTTTGTAAGGAGTACCTTTAATTTGTGGTGATCCTTTATAAAACACCTTTGGTGTTATAGGTCTGAATGTTGTATCTGTTTGTTGTTGCTGTTGCTGTTGTTCAATGATCAGTTCATCTTTTATCAACTTTAGACCATTTTGTGGTGGTGTATGTGGTATGGTTGTTGTTGTAGTTGTTGTTGTTGATATTGATGATATTGATGATTTTAATTGATTTGTAATTGTTGGTGACACAGGTATAGGAGGTGATGTTAGATACATACCCGGTGAAGTATGTTCTAACAACTTTGATGAAACTAGTTTATCTATATCTTTGATATCTTGATCTGTTAATGTTGGTGATGAAGATTGTATTTGTTGTTGTTGTTGTTGTTGTTGGTGTTGATGTGACTGTTGATTATATTGTTCTTTAACAATATTATTCAATAGGTTGATCTCTTCTTCATCTATAACTACCTTGATTTCCTCGCTAATAAACGGTGATATAGGTCTATTGGGGAGTACTGTTGGTCCTCGATCGATATCCTTTTCATTACTATTACTACTATCGTTCATAGTTAGTACTATCTCATCTCCCTCTTTTTACTGCTACTTGTAAAAAACTAATAATTGGCGTTGTGTCATCAAATTTTATTTTTTTATTTTTTCATTTTTCATATTAATTCTTTTTTAGGTCATATTATTTCACATTTCATATGTCAAATAAATAAAAGGAGATAAATAAACCTTGTTATAAAAATATTTTTATATATTTATATTTTTGTTTGTTTCAAATAATCCATATAAATAAAAAAAGAAAAAAAAAAAGATATTTTATCAAAAAAGTGTATTGGGGGTGTGGTAAGAAAAAAGAAAAAATAGGGTGAGGCTAATTCCATCTTTATTTAGTGGTTTAATATAATATTTCATACTACAAATAAAATATTTTTGGAATATTTCCATATTGTTTTGTATATATATGAACCAAAGGTACCATTGTCAAGTGAGAGAGTGGTAAGAGTACCTTTTTTTATCAATTTCTCTTTGCGGATATTTTTATTTTTTTAAATATTTTTATATACAAGTAAAAACTAGTATATATAAATGGTCAATATTTTTATTTTTCTCTTTTAATTGTTTATCATATTATTATATGTATAATTACTCGTCCTATAACCTATAGAATATACAATTATCTGTAAAACAAAATGTCACCCCAACCCCAACCTTCATTGGATATGTCAAATGATCAAATAAGATCATCAAACGTTTTCAATAGAAGCAGTAGATTAAAAAGCATACCATGGCTACCAATATGGTCTATAATGATGAATGCTATTATTTTTTCAATAACCCTTATTCTTTTATGTTTGTTTTGGAATTCACAATGTAATCTATCTATTACATTTTCTGTCATCTATTTAATTTTCTTTTTGGGGAATTTATTCTTCGGCTTTTATTATCATTTTAGATTTACAAAAGGTATTCCAACGTATGTATCACTACTATATTTATTAAAAATAATTTTATTAAATTGACTTTATCAAATTTAGTTCTGAGAGAAAAAGAAATATTATTTTTGGTAATTTTATTGTTTTCATAGCTGCATCGGTTGCTTTATTTATCTTGACTGAATTTATTAAAGAAGGGGATTCTTGTGTATGTAAAAATTAAAAAAATATAATGATATCATATATTAATATTTACTGTTATCTCATATAGCCAAGAAAAGTGGATTTTAAAAATTTAATTAGAAGTTGTGGTATTATAGATTTAATATATTTGGGTGGATTGTTATTCTTTTTAATAGTAAATATATGTTCACTTTCAAATTTAGATAGAAAACAAAGAAAATCTCAAGAAAGAGAATTGAAAAACTCTGTAAATTTGAAAAAACCAAATGACAATGTTCACAATATCCATGAATATGCAGGTACAAGCTCTGCTTAAAAAATTTAGTTAATAATAAAGTAGTTTTTATTTATTTAAACAATAAACACTATATTATTATTTGTTACTTAGAAACTATGCACATTGCTATTAGTAACAACCAATGTCAAAAGCATTGACACTCCACTCAAAAAAATAATATTTGAATAATTTTTCAATCTCATAACCACACACATTTTACAATTATATCTGTTTCTTTTTCCCCCTACTTTGATTTTGACCCCCATCGATTCATATATCGTCGCATATGCAAAAAATGAAAAAATAATAAAAAAATAATAAAAAGAAATACACCCACTCACTCTAAAAAATGAAATAAAATATAATTGCAAATGATAGATAATAGGTGATTCTACAAATCAGTAATTATGTGATTGAACTCACCCCCTCTTTCACTGATTTTGAATATTATTTTTCATTATATACTGAGATGTATGATTAACGTTGAGGGTGTGTGTATGTGATTATATGTTTTTTTGATTTATTTATTTATTTATTATTATTTTTCATATCCATTTTCTGTTTACATATCATACATATTGGTGTATAATTTATTATTTATTACATTTCTCTCTCTCTCTATCTCTTTTTCTATATATCCTTTAAAAAAAGAGAATAGGAAAAAAAACAATGGTATCCTTAATTTGGAAATTTAATTTACTGATAACAATTATAATAATATCATTATCGATAACATCATTCTTCCTTCCATGGTATCACATTAACACCCATTCTTCAAAAGGACCCAACACCAAACATCCAGTTCATAGAGAATATAAATTCTATTTTGATAAATGGGAATTTTATTCTAACTTAACCAATGACGGTAACCTTATTGTTGAAAATTACCACTCTATGCAAGAAGTTCAAACCACAATGTTTATCTGTTTCTTTTTCCTTTTGATTGGTACTTTATTCACATTTACCAATGCCATTTTCATTATTTTTGGTGTCAATGAAAAATCCAAAACAAACTTTTTCGTCAACGTCACAATGATTGTTTTATCAGTCTCTGCTTCTGTTTTCTATTTAATCTCTTTATGTGTAAACACTCGTTTAATTAAAGATTTTAGATCCTCAGCACATTTGGAAAATGTTTGTATTAATAAAGGTGATTATATTTACCAATGTAAATCTTTTATTGGAAAAATTTCAAGTCATAATGTATGTATTAGTTTTTATTGATCAACTATTTAATAATTAATTTAAAAATACTAATTCCTATTTTAAAATATACTATAGTATTCTCATTATTCATGGTCACCAGATAGCGGATTTGGTAATATTGTTGTATGTTTAATTTTGGGTATTGTCTCATTTGGTCTTTTAATTCTTGTAACAAAGAGAAATTCTAAAAAGGATTGGGAAGAAATCAAAGAAGATCTTCGTGCTCAGAATAATAACAATATTCAACAAATTGCTGAAATTTTAAATTAAGATATCATGGTATTATAATTGTTTAGAAAAAAAAAAAAAAAAAAAAAAATAATAATATTCTCTTTTTTATCCCTATATCAAAGATTAAAAAAAATAAAATAAAAGATATATAACATTTTAATTAAATATATAATAAGAGATTTTACTTTATTCTATTTTAATTAAAAAAAAACTTTTATGATCTTTGAGAAAAAGGAGTTTCCAAAATTTTAATTTCATCAAAGATATCATTTAGAGTGTTGAGTTTTTGCTCTTTTAATCTTGTTAATTCATTGATTTGATCTTTGATACCAGATAATTGGGGATGAACTTCATTCTTTCTGTCTACATATAATTGATGTCTCACTTTTTTATAATCAGACAAGAGAGATTTCTTTTTATACAATTGTTTGTATTCTTCAGTTTCACTGACGGGCAATTGGCCAAAACAACAAGTTCCACCTCTTTTAGCTCCACCAACTTCAACAAAACCACTAGTTTCAATATACTCTGCCTCTGTAATGCAATAAATGGGAGAGCAAGGTCTATTTTGACGGGCCAAAAAAGTTCTGTATGCAAGACCATGTTCCATTGTATCAAATACCATTGTATCTCTGAATAATGACCAAACCAAAGTTTTACGAAGATGTTGATGTTTTTCTCGTAATTGAACTCTATTGCAAGAGTAACCTAAAAAACCAACGAGTGGTGCACCTTCTTGAGGAGATAAATTTAATAAACCTTGTTCCGTAACATCTTGACTCTGTTGATTGTTGTAACCATTTTGTCTTCTGGGTTGTCTAGAAAATGGGATCATATTATCCAAAGATACAGCATAAAAAGAGGATTGAGCTTGTTCTCTATACTTTTTGTTGTAAGATTGGAAATCATCCTTGTTTGAAAAGATGACAGCCTCTGCTTTTTTGCCAACCAGTTTACTATAACTAGTTGCCTCTCTTTCATCTTCAACGAAAATCAAGGTGTTTACCAAACCAACAATACCACTTTGCTCACCTTGACTTCTTGAGACATCATTGAGTTCTCTCGAGACGGGATTGAATAGAGGAGCAGTTCTTCTATTTCTATTGACGAGTGTATCGAGATCTTTGGAAGACTCTGCGATAAGATTCTTTACGAGTTCTGGATTCTGACTGACATTTGCAAAGCCTGGTATCATTTGACAGAGCTTTCTGCTGATGTCTTCGGCCTGAGCCATATCATTTTTATATTTTGAAGTGATATTGTCTTGCTCTTTGTTGAGGTCTGCAATTTGTTTTTCAATTTTACCAATCTCGGTTCTAAGTGATACACGTTTTTCTTGAAGCTCAACATTTCTATCAATGTCTTCTTTGGCATTTTTATAGAAAAACTCTTTACTCAGGCTTTGAATATTATTAAATTGTTTGACCTCGGGTTGGTCAGCTACACTGGTGATGTTGGGTGTAAAACAAACTTTATATGGACCACTGATACCAATAGAATCCAAAAGTCTAAGATTACCAAAGAATGCTTCACCACTATCATTAAACTGTGTATCTTGATAGTTTTTACCATCTAAAAACATGGGTACATCAATATTTTGGCTACTATTGGCACTATTTTCAACAATAGACTTTTCAATCAAAACTCTCATGGAGCCTCTGACATTGACACGATTGTCAAAGTTGTCTGTTACATAGACGGCAATATTTGAACCAATAGAAGATGATGTTGAACTTGAAATTTGACCAGAAATATGTAAACGGCTTGGAAGATCTGGTAAAACGACAAGAGTCTGTTGATTTTCAAGTCTAAGACCATTTTCATTTAAAACAAAAGTAATTTTATGTGGACCAGCTTTTCTTGGCACTTTATAATCAAAAATGTAGCAATCATCTTTATAGGCTGTGCAAGGAAAAGTTTGATGTAAAGAAAGGGCTTTGATGGAGGCGATATTTAATTGAACTGGTTTCTTTTGTGGTGAAATGATTTGAATTTTAAATGGTTTTGGTGGGGCATTGAGTGAACATAAAAGGGAATCTGGATTGACAAACTCCATACTATAGTTGCCAGCCACTTGAAACAAGATAACGGCACGTTCAATAGTGATACCTGGTTGGAGAATTAATTTATAGGTACCCTCTTGAGCAGTATTTTTAACAGCGATACCTTTAAAGTATCCTTCACCTTTATCTATAATCAACTTTGATTTAATATCAAAGGGTGGTTGACGACCATTTAAATCCTCCCATTCAAAATGAATATCTACACCGGTGATATCCATAGAACGATTACCTTGAGAATCACAAATATTAATACGAAGATCATCAAATTGTTCACCTCCAGCGCAGGGGATCGTTAATTGTGGCAAATCATTGACTGTTAATAAAGCAGCCGAACCTTCACGGAGAATGACTTTGATACTATGGGAATTAATTTGGCCACTGTTGTCCACAACTTTTAATGTCATTTTACCTAAACCCAAGATACTAAGTTTACAAGGATAAACATTTTTATCAAAATTAAATTCACCAATCACTTGATTCTTTATACTAAACTCTCTGCCATTGGAAGGTGAATCCCCATCTTGAATTTCCAATTCAAAAAAGGGTTGAATAGGTTTACCAGAAGTTAAATTGGCAGGTGATACTGTATTACCTTTTCTATCAAAGAGTGATACTTCAAAACTAACTTCACTATCACAACGAATCTTTTCAGTTGAACCTTTACCACGTTGCAAGAAAAAGGATGTAGGTGCTCCACCAATGGTACGAATGGAAAATTGTTTTTTCAAACAAATTTGCTCTCCCTCATACTCTACCGTATACTCGATAGAGTATTTGATGAGTTTGGCAGATTTGTCGGCAGACAATATCGGTAATTGAACAGTGTTGTCTGTGGGTGACATTTCAACACTTGTCACTTTACTCGACCAATTGGTATTGAGTTGACCATTGACGGAACCCAATACAAAAGGACCTTTACCACCGCCACCACATGAACGTACCTTAAGATAAAACTGAATATCTGTACCTGCCAACACTTTAAATGTATCATCACCTGTATCTACAACAAATTCATCCATCTTGGTTACATCTAAAAAGGCTGGTCTATCTGATGGTACAACTTTAATCTTTTGTTCCATTTCAAAGAGTTGACTATCACCTTGACCAACTTGAAAAAGAATTGGCATAATTGAATGAATATCTTGATCCTTTTCTTTTGAACTTGATCTAGTTTTCCTTAATGTCGGCAAAGATGAATCGGCATCAGTATCCATATAGGTTTGATTATCTTCAATTAATAAGCCAGTATTTTGGTGTGAAGAACGACCGCCTTTTTTCTTATTTGTTTGTAAAACATTTGAAGGATTAAGAGAAAATAAACCATTTTCATCTGGAGTAAAGAGAAAAGTATCTTTTAAAAATGGTGATGATACCGCTATATAATAATTTGGAGTTGGTGTGTTTGCTGGTGCAGCTGGTTTCCTTCTACTTCTAGTTGAAGCCAATTTTTTATTTGAAACTTTACAAAAGTTTCCATCTTTATCGAGAAGTTGAATTGAAAAATCTGGTAAAAACGAATGATTTTTAAAAGATGGTTTCTCTGGATCAGAGATAAACATCTTTTCAGAGATAAACATGGATACCGGTTGACCAGATATAATTTGAATAAGTGGTAGCTCACATGTAAAGGTTTGAATGGTACAAGTAATCAATACACCCATCTTGTCTTCTTCATTGAGAGAGGCAGAAACAATTTTCAAATCATTGACTACCAATCTACCATCTTTGATTGACAATTGTTTTGGAACCGAGAGTTGAAGGATATTTGAACGATCATCTACATCTTGAGGTGTATTTGTAATCTCTGATCTCTTTACAGCGGTAAAGGAAATAGTTTTTGGAATGCTGTTGGTTGGCAACATATTACCCTCTTGATCAATTTGTTCGACAATGATGGGAGGTAAATCTACACCAATTGGGAATTGACTGAGTTCAGTTAGATCGCAACCAAACTCTGCTTTGATTCTATCAACTTTGCCAGGCTTGACAATGACAGTGTGGTTTATATCTGCAACGCCTTGATAATTACAAGAAAAGATAAAAGTATAGGTGCCCTGTTTTTTAAGACAACCAATATCTTTAAATGATACACGAGATGATTGATAAAATACCGAAGATTCATTTTTGTAAACTTCTATGGCTTGACCGCCTTGGGGAGGTTTGTATTTTATGGTGAACCCCATTTTAATATTTTCAGCTTCAAGAATACGTTTTTCAACTTCTTTGGGTGGAGTTGATTTGTCATAGAGAGCCACTGTGATCCATTTAATCTTTTCACCAGAAAGATATTCAGACTTTGGTAAATCTACTTTATCACCTTCAAAGAGTTTTAATTTGCTGGGCTCTTTATTTTTGGCTAAAGTGATCAAGGATGACATATCCTTTTTATCCATCTTGGCCTTGATCTTGGCACCTGGTATTGATTCGGTTGGAAGGGGCTTATAATTTACTTTTTCAATTTCAAATTGAATATCTGATGAACGACTTTCTTGAGTGCCAGTGAAATAGATTGATCTAATGATACCATAGGTCACTGGTCTATTGTTTATCGAGACACCATCACCAGCGGTATAGGTGGTGCCACCAAAAGACACTGCTTTACAAATGGTTCTATTTATTGAAGGATGATAATCAGTTGTACCTTCAATTTGAAAATCTTGATCCAATTTGTGACATGCCAACACCCATTTCTTCCAATCCAAGGTTTGTGATCGATTTTGAGATTTGATAAGACTTTGAAATATAGGTGACTCTTTGATGATGTGCATCTTGTTGTGAGTTACTGGGAAATCTGAATTTAAAAAAATGGCACCCTTGACTCTTTGTACCCACTTGTCCTCAATCTTTTCACCATCGATCTTGGTACCCGATGACATGAAACCCAATCTATCTATGTGACCCTCGGAAATCAATCTACCATTCCAAAATATTTCAATACCTGGTTTTCTAAGAGACAGCGGTGAGTATTCATAATCGAGCTTTTCTTTTTCGTGCAATAATCTATAAGGTACGGGTAGTGTTTCCAATGCATCTTTGAATGGAAAATATCTAAGATGACACAAAACTTTGGAGGTTTTGTTATTGTCCAATGGAACATTTAATTCAAAAGTCTTGAACCTCTTTCCATATTTAATATATAAACTTTCCATATCATCCTTGATTGTGTGTAAAGAGGTTTCATTGATTTGTAAAAGATATCCAACTTGTTGATTACCATCATCACTATCTAAATCTGAATCTGAATCATCAGATTCTGAATCTGAATTTGCTGTGTCTATATCATGAGTGGCCCTACGTGTTTTCATTGTATTGATCTTTAGATTTGAAACATCAAATTTACCTATATCATGTAAATAATAATAGTAAACATGAGCAAGATCTCTTTTTAGAAATAGCATTTGCTCTGGATATGTTGTTGAGTCGAGTGCAACATTTTTAATGGTAACAAAGGTAAAATGTTGACCCCATTCCAACTCTTCTTTGGTTGGTTCTCTAATGACAATGGGTATCTTCCAATCTTGATCTCCTGTACTCGCTAAAATATCTAATGAAATTCTTGCTTCATTTATCCATCTTGATCCCTTTACTTTAGAAATTATTATTTATATTAATACACTATTTGTTTAATATTTAGTTTAATTGAATCATTATTAATTTACCTTTTGTTGAAACAACAATTTCTTCACCAAGATAAAAAGCAGCTTTCTTACCACCAACACCATATCTTGAAATTAAACCAGTGAAATTATGAGAGCCTTCCGTTTTTCCAGAGGCACTAATAGCTTGATCTTCAGGCATTGTTAAGAGATCTGCTTGACTGAGACCCATTGTTGCCCATCGTTGTAAAACATCTTTATTCATACCACAACCATTATCCCAAACTGTAATAGTTGTCAAGTTGGTACTACTATTTGGTTTGGCTATATTTACTTTAACTATTCTATTATTTACCTCATTATCACGTACTGCTTGAATACTATTATCTATAAATTCTGCTATTGCATTTGTAAAACTGAGTAATGTTAGCATAAGATATCGCAACCTCTATCCTTTATACAACTCTACATACTTGTATTCAGAAGTACCAGCTTTTAATAAAATATTTTTTGAAGGAGTAATATCTACAACAATTTCCTCAGATGTTTCGAGAGGAGTTTCACCTTGACTATAAACAACGAGTAGATTATTTGATGTATTTAAATAGGATTGATAACTTGCTTCATTATCAACCCTGTTACTTGAAAGATCAGATATAATATAATCTTTGGGCAATTGATATAAATGATTAATCTTGATTAACAATTCTTTATAATTTGATGGTGTATCTATTGTATGTCTAATTCCTCTTCTAGATATAGTAACTATGTATTATATATAAGTATAAGTGTGTTGGTATTTTTCATCTCTACACTTACTCGAATCGGGGATATTTCTAACCACTAATTGAGAACTTGGTGAACTAGGAATAGATGGAGGAAGTGTTAAAGCTTTCTTGTTCGGTGTACTTGCTTCACTACTACCACCACCATTACCACCTACTGATTTTCTTTTTCTCTCCATCTTTTCTCTATGACTACTGTGTGTATTATCTATGAAAAAGAAGAGAGAGAGAGAAAGAGAACTGTGAAAAACGAATATGAAATGAATGAATTTCTCATGAATAAAAATTAAATTTTAAAAAAATATTTTTATGCCGTATTCTTAGAAATAATTAATGATGCTGTATTTGGATCGTCATTTTAAATTTTATATTACTACTTCACCATAATTGGGGATATGGATGATGGTATCCTATTAATACCTCGCAATGGAAATGGACAAAAGAAGTCTATGAAATCAAAGCCAGGGTGAATGCGAGCCATGGGAAAAATCTGATTCTATTTTTTAAAAATCTATTCTTTGTGTACTCTACTCATTTTGAGTTGGTTGCAATAAAAGTAAAATCTCACTATTTGGGTCACTAGATCTCACTTAGATTTAATAATGATAGTGATGTGATGTTTTGTAAATAGAATCAATAAGTAATCCACTACTATCTTTTAATACAACACAAGTATAATTCAAATTTATAGATTCTAATTTTTTTTACCTTTTTTATCTTTTATATTTATTTATTTTTATTTATTTATTTTTTTTTTTTGATATTTGGCGCGCTTTACATTGTAGTAGTGGGGTATGTGGATATGTATGTACGATACTCTATACACTATAGAGAGTATTCCCTTTTCAAGGGACTATTCTCAATGTACATAGTTTATTATTCATTTTTTAACAACTCTAATACTAGCTATAATAAAGCAAACTAATAAAATGTATGAAAAAGGAGTCTAACAAGAAATGATTTAAACAAAAACAATAAAACAATAAAAGCTTTGATAAAATATCATGTGAATGACAAAAGTTATTACATGGAAAACATATCGCTCATGATTGATTAAAGTTGTTGGTAACCTAGGATATACTCAACACACTTTTCTTCTCTTCATAGATTATGACATTACTAAATGTGGCATCTCTATTTTAAATTTAAATTTTTCCACCGTTATACAAAACTATCAATAGTGAGAAAAAATACCGATACGAAAAATCAATAGAAGCGCCTATTTTCTCTCAGCAACTATGATGAAAATCACAAACTTTTAGGATTTTTTGTTGTCTTTGGTTTGGCGCCTGTTTTGAAATTTTTTTTACAAAAAAAAAAACAAATCAGCAATAAACAAAAAATGTGACATAAACATTCTCCCCCCCTCTGTTTTTTCAAATTTTTCGGATTTTTTATTTTTTTTCATTTTTTTAGCCATATTTTTTTTTCAGTCACCTTTTTTCAAAAATATAAATAGTGGAAAAGTTTAGTTTTTTAAAAACATCAAATACAATCTTTTCTCTTTTATAAAAACATCACAGTGTAAATATTGAATTTTTTTCAACAACATCAACAACAACAAACAACATATATTAATATTTGTGTATATCTTATCTCTTTCTATAGTAATATTTTTTTAAACTCTTTCAAATTTTTTAAATCAAAACAAAATGTCATCAGCAGTTGGTCGTGGTAAATCAGGTGGTAAAGTCGGTGGTAAAGTCGGTGCCAAAAGACACAGAAAGGTCTTGAAGGAATACATTTTCGGTATCACCAAACCAGCCATCAGAAGATTGGCCAGAAGAGGTGGTGTCAAACGTATCTCCCTCCCAATCTACGAAGAAACCCGTACCGTCTTAAGAACCTTCCTCAACAACGTCATCCGTGATTCTGTTGCCTACACTGAACATGCCAACAGAAGAACCGTCACCGCCATGGATGTCGTCTACGCCTTAAAGAGACAAGGTCGTACTTTATACGGTTTCAACTCTTAAGCGGTTTATATTTAAAATTATACACTAGATGTATTTTTTAAAATAGAAATCAAGCAAAAAGGTGTTTTTCAACACCATCCATCATGTCAAAGATATTTTAATATTTCAATTTTTTTTTATTTAAAATATTAACAATTACTAATATCACTTACTAACTAAATAAATACATTCATTAACATTACTTAATATTCTAATGTTACTTTTTATGATTATATTAATCTTGGTACTTTATTTTAAATGTGCATTTTTCGATTAACTTGTTATAATCATTTCTTTTTATATTTTAATTTTTTTTTTCTCTGTCTTCTGTTTTATAAATGTATACCATTCGTTGATGATACAAATTTGCGAGAGAATATACCTACTTTGCTCAGACTCTAAGGGTGAAGAAATATACATAAATCATTTCATCATTTCATCATTTCTTTGTAGTCTTATCATTCAATTCTCCCAAAGGTTTGTCAGGTGAGGATCAAAATGTAAATATCATAACTTTTAACATTTTCATTTCTTATTCTATATTGATGAATAATGATAATGATATATGAAATCTTTTTTCAGTAAAGTCTAAATTATTCTATTATGTGAAAGAATCAAAGAAATGAAAAAAAAAAAAAAAAATTAAATTTGTAACCCGAATCAATGTAAAGACATAGTTGGGATGATATTTTGTTAATTATTTATTTTAAATCATGTATTGTGTGATCTACATGTATTTATTACAATGGAAATGAAAAATTAAATTAAATAAATAAATAAAGAAATAAATATCTTTTTTCCAAATCTCAAGATTTTTTTTAATTCAACCTCTTTGGCGTCATCAAAAAAGAGGTTTTTCCGTCATCAAAAAATATCTTGATAAAAAAAGGTTTTTTTTAAAAAAAAGTGTCACATTTCTAAGGATTTTCGCAAAGTTTCATTTTAGGGTTTTTGACAAACCCAAACTAAACAGAAATTTTAATCAAAATGCCGAATTTTCAAACCAATTTTTAATAACCGTTTTAAAAAAAATAAAAATATCTAATTCCAAAAAAAATTAATATTTAGAAAAAAATGCAATGAGAGAGACGCAAACTATAAAAGAGAGCAAGAAAAATGCTTTTAGAATCATTTTTTCATTGTAACATATACAAATAAATAACTAATATAAAATGTGTAAACACTCTTCTGGTTGCGGTAGCTCATCAACAATTAACTGTAAATCTTGCGGTACAGCCATGTGCAAACAATGCAAACGTAACATTGCCACTGTATGTATTGTTCTTTAAACATCATATATGATATTGGATTGGTACCAAAGTTATAGTGTCTAACAAAATTTATATTTTATTCCTCCTTGTAGGGTGCTCCAACTTTAAGTGGAAACAGTGCTGCTTGTGGTGCTTGTAGAAACAATTATTAAACCTGTTTTTCTATAATCAAATAAATCATCAAATGATTATCATTGTATCAATTTACAAAACGTCAACGAAGTCTGAATTTTTTTTCAATCAATTATTTGAATTTTACATGAAAATTTTTTGAATTTGCAAAAAGATAGTAAAAAGAACGAAAGATATAAGAGAATTAAATATATCTATGAAAGTTGACAAAAATTTCAAATCTTTCCTCAAATGGTCACAATTCATCTTTTGATGCATCTGTGAATGTTGGAGGTTTGTACATTACATTCTTGAATCTAGATTTACACTAACACTTAAGAATAGGAAAAGAGGATTTTACCACTGTCGAGGTTGTATTTCGAGATAGAGAGTAAAAACTCCTACACCAACTTTGTTGATGAGATTTTTCAAGATCATCATGGTGGTCCTACAGAAGTTAGACAGACAATAAAGGAAAGCATACTTCTCTCCCCCAAAAATATTCAAACCTAAGCTAAGATAATAATTATAATTTAAAAGCAAATTATTTATTTATTTTAATTTATTTCTTACAATAAATAAGAATTACACGGGAGAGATATATCAATGATGTTTTTATTATAAAAGAAAAAATGTGGTGTCATTTATGAGAATCAAAGAATTGGTGACCATTTGCACAAAAAAAATATCTAAAAAAAAAAGTAATCATGAAAAAAAAATATAAAGCAACTTTATCATCATAGAAATAAATCACAAAATGACAACAGAAGAAGAGTACACAGGACCATTTGCTCACTTAGCACCCAAAGATAGATTAAAAAAAAAGATTAAGCCCACCAAAAACTATGATCTTCATGAAGTCTTTAGAATCACCGTTTTAAATGGTATAGTAAAGAAATCAACTGATAGTAATGGTAAAAGGTAATATTTTTCTAAATATAAAAGAAATCTTATTTATCAACAAACTATTAAACTATATAATAGTGACCCATATGTTCGTGTTTCAAAAAAAGGGAAATTTGGATCCAAAAAAACATTATTTACTACAAGTGTTTGTAAAAAAACATTAACTCCAAGTTGGAATGAGTGGGATAACTTTATCCTTTCTCCAAAAAACAAAGAATTAATTTTTGAACTCTGGGATCAAGATACCTTTACCAAAGATGATTTAATTGGGACCTATCATTTCCTTCCATCTCTCCCATATGATATGTTTTCAAATTGGGAATTCAAATTAAATGATGAAGTCACTGCCACTATTCAATTTATCATTACAGATTATTATCATCCAGATAGTGATAAATAATTATTTAATTCAACTCTCAGAGTTTGTTTTGTAAAGTAAAAATGAAATAAATTGTATCTCTTTTACATGTAGTTATTATTTTTTAGCAGATTTCTTTGGTACTACAAATTATTTTTATATCCACAACTCTCTCAATTTATGAGCCAAATACAATGAGCAACTGTTTCTAAGAAGGGGTGCTATTTATATAAAAAAACCATTATATATAATTTATTAAATATTTATAAAGTTTTAAATTTATACAAAAAGTTAAATAAAATATAATAAAATAAATAATCTCTTTTCTCTCTTTTTTTACCCACATAAATATATATAATAAATTTTAAAATAAACTTCTACCAGTTTTTTTCAATGAACTTTTTAGATTTGCAAATTCTACTTTGGACTCTAAAGCTTTTTTCATTGATTTTTCATCACCTCTAATAATTTTAACAACTTTTCTAGAAGCCAATAATCTTTGAGTTGAAGCCAATTCATCTTTTAATTCATTTGAATATAGTTCCAATTCTGCAACTCTATTGACAAGTATTAAATTTTCATTCTCTACTAGAGTGATTTGATTTTTATATTGTTCTTGTTTGTCTTCATATTCTTTGATGGTTACATTTAATTTTACACCCAATTCCATTTGTTGATTAATTGAAGTTTGTTTTAAATTCTTTTCTTGAATCAATTTATTTTGCCATGATTGATTTTCATTTTGTAATGCTACAATTTGATTTTGATTTAATGCCATCTTTATATTCATTTCTTCTTTAAATTTATTAAATTCTTGTAATTGTTTTTCATTTATTATTTTTAAATTCTAAATCAATAAGAAGTTAAAGATTAATATTATTATTAAATTATTAAATTATTAAATTATAAATATATTTACTTTTAAATCATCAAGAATAATATTGTTATTATCATTATTAAGATTAATATTGTTTGACAATTCATTATCATCATTAATATTATCTGCACCATTATTATTATTGAGTTTGAGAAATTTAATACGTAATTGTTGAATTTCATTTTCAGCTGTTAAATGATCAGATTCTAGTTGATTAATTTTTTGTTCAAGTTGATATGCTTTGTTTTGAAGATGTAGCTTTACTTGCATTGATAATACTTCATCTTCTGATAAATTTCTAATAATATCTTCAATATTATATTCTTCTTGATCATTATTAATTGTTGATTGATTTGGTATATCTAATCCAATATCAAAATAATCTGCCGCCTTTTTTCTTTCGAGATATTGAGAAACTTGACATGCAACCAATTTTAAATCTTCTAAACGTTGTTCAAGTAATCCTAATTCAAGTTTTTGATTATGGTTTTCTAATCTAAGATTTCTTTCAATTTCTTTAATACTAGATTGTTCACGTAAAAGAGTTTTTTGCGATTCTTCTGAAATTCCTTTTGATTGTTGTAATTCTTGTTTTGTATCTATTAATTCTTGTTCAAGATTTTCACATCTAATTGTAATTTCAGATATTTCTTCTCTAAATTTATCAATTAATATTTGATTCTCTTCTTTCATTTTATCAATTTCTATAGACATTTCTACAATTGCCAATGGATCAAATAGGTTATTATTACTACTTGTAGTACTTGAATCAAGTTCACTATCAAAACTATTATGAATAGATGTTGGTGTACTATTATTACTATCAATAGATGTTGATAGTGCAATAGAATTTCTATAATTTTTAGTACCATTACTATTACTTGTACTTGTTAAAGGTGAAGGTGGTCTTAATGATACAGAATGACGATTAGATGCTTTACTTTGACTTGATAAATTTGATGGAGTAGATGTACTTTTTGGAAGTGTTTGAGTTGGTATTGTTGATGGCGTAGATGTTGATGATGGTGATGATTCTATTAATTTTGGTTCCAACTCTTTTGGAATAGGTGAACCAGGTATATAATTTGGAGATTTAAAATAGTTTACAAGATTTTCTAAACCCAAAGAATACATTTTCAAAGTACCCAATTCTTTTGTTAGAGCATTTACAATGGCTTGTAATTCTGCAGCACTCTTTTGTTGATTTACTTTGACAGAGTTTTTTATAGTTTTGGCACGTGCACCAAACTTTAATGTAGAGAGGGTTTCTTCAACATTTGAAAAATGAGGACTACCAGTTACCATTAATGTTGTTTTTGTATTTCCTCCAAGAGAATCTTGTAAAAGACGAGTAAGCTTGGAATCACGAAATGGAATATGTTCACGTTTTAAATCTGTCAGTGCATGAATACAATTTCCGAGCAAAGAGAGAGATTGATTAATCTTTTTGGCCTCTTCCAAAGTTTGACCTTCTGCTCCAGTCTTGGAAACCTTTTCACTACCTGCCAAATCTACTAGATTTAGTTTACCCTTTTTTACACTTCCGTCTTGACTCTTTTGTTCAATTGTAATAATTAAAATACTATGACTACGTGATGAACGTTGATTCATTTTTGTCTTGGCTACACTTCTAGATTGCTCACCAAATGCAATCAGCTCCATAATATCATTCTCATCGCCAACATACTCTTCTGTGAGACCTTCTATCCATATACCATTGGCTTTGGATTCTCTTATTTTAATATTCTTGCTATTGTTTTTAGGATTCAAGAGATCTTGTATATTCTCCATATAAATCTCTAAAAAACTACACTTTATACTAAATTCATTGCTAGAGGTATCTTGTGCGATAGAGTTGAATATCAATAGATTACTTCGAGGAATAATACCCCATTCCTCTGGTGTATCAGTACAATTATCTGGTCCAAACATTGTATACGTCTTTCCACTACCTGTTTGACCATATGCAAATATTGTACCATTATAGCCTGACAACACATCCGTGATTGTATCGTGTACTGTCTCAAATACTTCATCTTGTGTACTTGTAGGCGGAAATACTCTATCAAATGTAAATGGTATTAATTGTGGTGGTTGTCCATTATTACTTTGTGTTATTACAACTTGTTTTGGATCTGGAAATGATATTACATTTAAATTTTCTTTAATTTGTTTTTCTCTTTCATTTAATGGTCTAAATCTATAAATTTATTATTATATATTAATAAAAGATATCTAGATATATATTTATATAATAAAGAGAGATTTAAATCTATAGATATATATATAAAAAGTAAAAAAATATTTGGTTTTTAGCAATAACAACACACACAATCTCAATCACAATCATTAAAAAAAAAAAATCAAATCTTTACCTGCACATAACTCTAATATTACAACTTGTAGCCATTTTTTAGTTTTATATATTTAATACCTTTTTTCGTAAAAAAAAGATAAAACAACTAAAGCAATACCTAATTATATTTAGATTATTATGTGTAATATAATTTGTATTTGCGTCTAGATATTATTGTTATTGATTTATCAAATCATAAAAAAAAATTTCAATAAAAAAATGAAAAAACAGTTTTTTTTTTTTTTTAAAAAAAATCAATTTAATCCTTTTTTTCTTTCAAGAAAGAGGTTAGTTTCTTTTATAATCAATCCTTTTTCCTAAATCTCACTAATAATGCGGGAGTTAAAAGTTTTATTTTTATTTTGAAAAATGTGTAATATACCAAAGCTTATTTGTAATATAAATAGTTTCTTTGGTTTTTTGACATATTTTACAAAAAATACACTCTTTTTCATCTAACCAATGTATAAAAAGAGTATGCATTAAAGGTATTGAGTGATTGCGTATTTACCAAAAAAAGGTAAATGTACTAGTTTTTTTTCAACACCACAACACACAAATCTATCAAATGTATAGATTTTATCCGCAAATCTGTTTTATACTCAAAAATCATTCACCCCTCTAAACCTTTTTTTAATCAAAAAGAGGTAAAAAATAAAAGAGTTAAAAAGATATAATCATTTATTTTTTAATTTGATAATTTAAACCAGATAATTCGATCTTTTCTTCATTTATAAGTTTTGATAAAAATGATTTTAATTCTGCACTTGTGCTTGTATATTGTTCCGCATTAAACATTGATAACATTGAATGCATTCTATCCAATGGTAAAGCTTTAAAGTTTGTCAACATACCAATAATGAATTTTTCTATAACTCTCATTTGTTCTTCTTTTTCTCTTGCTGAAGCAGATTCTTGTTGATCTTCTTCTTCCTCCATTATTGTTACTTTTTCATCTTGTCCAGAATCATCTTCGGAATTATCGGAATTATCATCATCTTCATCAACTTGGTCAAATTCTTGATTATTGATTGTATATTGATCTTGATCAATTTCTTTAATAACTTGGTTATTTAACCAAAAAACAAGTTTTTTTCTAATGATATCTTTGTTTCCAACTTTTAATAGACTACTTAATCTATCAATTGAAATGGTGACTAGCTGTTGAAAATATAATAAAATAGAAGCTTGAATTGGTGATACAGAGTATTCAATTGTTTTTCCATTCAATTCAATTTCCAAATCTACAAAACCCATATGTTTTTTCCAAATTAATTCTCTTGGTGCTTTGATTCTTGAATATTCCTTTGAAAATTGTTCCATGTATTCTCTAATGGATGGATGATATTCAAATTCTTCCTCTTTAATACTTGGCCAAAACAATCTAGATATAATTAAAGTTTCAAAGCTAATTGGATTCTCTTGTGTATCGTTGATTGTTTTTTTAATTTGTGTATTTAATCTCTTTGAATCTGATATATCTTTTATCATCACTTCACAATTGTGCATACTATTTTCACCAAATCTAAGTTTAAGTAATTCTACATTTTTAATCTCTTTATCTAAATTATAATCCCTTAGTGATAAAAGACGATCCGACAACATATTTCTATATTCATTTACAAATAATTCTGGTGAATCATATATATTTACAAGACTACTTATTGTATCTTTAAATAAATTATTATTATTATTATTCTTTTCATTATTATTATTATTCTCTATTATACTTTGACTTGGTTTCCATAAATAAATTTGTTTTTCATCAAAAAAGTCATCATTATTATCATCTATAAAATGATCATCTTTAATTTCTTGTTTTCCAATAATATCCAATGAATCTATATTTGAAAATTCTTGATAAATTTCACTTTCTTCATCTGTAAAACTAGTTACTATACAACGAATGGTATCTTCTCTTTGAGCCAAATAAGTTCTAATGGGGCGACCAACAGCTTCCAATACCACCCCAGTCGAATCAATTATTTTCATTGAGGCAATAGTAGATATATATTGTGTAATTATATCATTTGTATTGGCACCAGGATGAAGTAAACGTTGATATACAACTTTGATTAAACTAGATATCAATGTTTTTTGTATAGATATCTTGTTGTAACAAACTGAAAGATCCTCAAGTGCTGGTATACTATCTGGATATTGTACAATCATATCAAATAACTGAGAGATTCTTTGTTCAGAAAAATGTTCATAAATTGAAAATTCTAATCTTGTTTTCCAATGTTGGAATATATTTGCGTAAAATTCATTATCATCATGACATAATATCATTCCAAGCCATTTAAACATTACTTGGTCTTGGCAATCTAATATAAACGCTAATAACCTTTTATCAAATATATCCCTACATATTTTTTCAATATGTTGATATATCTATAATTTATTAATTTATTAGTAAACATATGTAAAGAAAAAGAGAAATAAATTATATTACCTTTTTAAATAATATTTGAGTAAATATATCTTCAGATATGATTATAAAATTTAATGTATGTAATTTTTGACATAAGTCCATAAATGAATTTTCTTTATATTTAATTTCATTTATACTATCATCTAATCTTGAATCAACTTGTTCATCATTATCTTCATTTTCCTCTTGATCTATTTCATCATCTTCTAAACTTTCACCAAATAGTTTAAAATAAATTGGTTTTGAAAATGAGATAAAATCTCTTTCAAAAAAAATATATAAAATCTTGTTGAAATCATTTGTTTGTTTTGATGAAAGTGTGAGACTTGCAAGTAATATATCTTGTAGTTTTTTAATCAATTGTTTATATTCTACATTATTACTATTATCATTATTATCATTATCATTATTATTATTATTATAGAATTGATTATAAATTAAATTTATATTATTTTCAAAATATATAAATACTTTGTAAATGAAATTGATTGATAATGTAAATTGTTGATTAATTAATTTAGATTGTTTTTTGTTTACTTTTTCATTATCAATAGTAATTGAATCCAAAACACCTTTAAACAAATTCCAAAAATCATTTGCCAATGTATTCTTGTAGAAACAAGTTATTAATTCTATATAAATGTATTAATAATAAATATTCTTTGACTTTCAACAGAGTACATACCAAAATACCATTCTAAAATGATTTGTTTATCTTGATCACATCCAATTCTTTTTAAAATATCAATTTTTAATTGTTGTGATTGAAATGATGATTGATCAACCAGTGCTACTATTTCTTGTGTAGTCGACGGAATAGAGAATTGTGCAGTAATATCATTCCACCATCCTATTATATTATTTATATATTGATCATCACTTGTCATTGTCATACAATATAAATATCATTTCTTATCTTTTTTTTTTTTTTTTACAAAACTTTTTTTAAATTTTTTAGCATTTTTTCTGCGCGGGAGAATGAATATCTCATATCTGCTTTTTTGATTTAAGACACTCGATTCATTGATTGTATTGTAATCATCATAAAATGACCACAATTAGAAGATTTGTTTGTGATGATTTGTTTAAATTTAATTCTATAAATCTAGATTTCCTTACCGAAACTGTATGCATGATAATAGAATATAAATACACACATTTACTAATCAATGATTATCATTACTAGTATTACCTACCATTTTATTGTCAATATCTAGCTAGTTGGCCAAGTTTATTATCAATGGCTGAAGATGTGAATGGTAGACCAATGGGATATAGTAAGTTTGATTATTAATAAAACAATAGGAATAGTATCTCTAATATACTACTATCAATATATAGTTTTAGGTAAAGCAGAAGGTGAAGGTGAAAACTGGCATGGACATGTCACAGCACTTACAGTGGCACCTGAATATAGAAGAATTGGGTTGGCTGATAGATTAATGCACATTTTAGAAGAGGGTTCAGAAAAAGTACACAATGGCTATTTTGTAGATTTATTTGTAAGAAAATCAAATTCATTGGCAATCAATATGTATAATAAATTTGGATACACAGTGTATAGAACAGTGATAGGGTATTACTCTGGCGACGAAGATGCACTAGATATGAGAAAAGCATTGCCTAGAGACGTGGAAAAGAAATCAATCATCCCTCTAAAACACCCTGTCTATCCAACAGATGCTGACCTATAGCAACCATATCTACATAGTAATAATAACTCTATTATTTCTATGTCAACTACTACTAATCAAATTATAATCATTTTCATGATTATAGTATTGTTATTATCAATTATAATAAATTTATAAACAAAATAAATAAATGAAAGTGTTTCAGTATGATGATATCTGTATTGTTTATATCTTTTAATAATTTATTTAATAGTAGGACTACTATAATGTATGTAATTTGTGATTGATTGATTGATTGATTGGTGGTTTAATTCATTCTTTTCTCATGTGATATTGGTGTATGTGTATGTATTTGTAAGTGTATATATTTTTATTTCTATTCTATAATTTAATTTAACGATAAAGATATTCAGCTGCAATATTTGAAGCAATTTCAGTTTCCCATCTATCACCTAAAGTAATAATAATTAGTTAATAAAAGATAGATAGATAGATAGATAGATAGATAGAGATAGAGATAAATAAAACAAACCATTAGCTAATAATTTTTCCTTATTATACAATAATTCTAATCTAGTTTCAGTTGTAAATTCAAAGTTTGGACCTTCGACAATAGCATCAACTGGACAAGCTTCTTGACAATAACCACAATAGATACATTTGGTCATATCAATATCGTAACGAGTGGTTCTTCTTGAACCATCAGCTCTTGGTTCAGCTTCAATAGTGATTGCTTGAGCTGGACAAATAGCTTCACAAAGTTTGCAAGCAATACATCTTTCTTCACCAGTTGGATATCTTCTAAGAGCATGTTCACCTCTAAAACGTGGTGATAATGGTCCTTTTTCAAATGGATAATTTATAGTACACTTTTTAGCGAAAAAGAAACCCATTGTAATATAAAGACCATTTAAAATCTCTGTTAAAAAGAATGTATTTGCTGTATCATCTATAATTTTTTTAAAAGTTGGACGTTGATCAACCTATTATTATTATTATGTTACTATTAATATCTATAGTATATATTGAGTTATGATAAGATTGATCTATAATGATTGATATTCTATATATATCTGTATATATCTGTATATCTATATATCTGTACCACACACACACACTAATCTTTCAATCATATATTATATAGAAAACACATACTTGATCATCCCATCTAGCATGTAAATTTGGTTTAGAAGAGTGGAAATTTCTAGTACCTAAACAAACAGCACCAAAGGTTTGAGGAGTGGTGAGTTGTGATGATGCACCTTTAACAAATTTACTAGTGATCATTGACATTGCTATCAAAATGCTACTAATTAATATTAGATTTGAATGATATATAAACAGTGCTGTGCCCTTTTTTTTTAAAAAAATTTCTTTACGACACGAATTTCAAAATTTGAAAAAAATTTGTAAAAAAAAAAAAAAAAAACCAAAAAAATAGAAAATATCCGCAGTGTGATCGCTCTGAGAGAACAAGTTTTACAAAAAATGAAATGAGCATAGTAATCTAAATAAATATCAGATACTTGAATGAAATCATGTTAATGATAAATAGATCTATTATTAGATCAACCAGATCATTATTGGTGACATCTGCTATTGGTAGTAGTTTACCATCACCATCATTATACAATCAGAATAGTAACCAAAGATTTACAACATCAACGATAAATCTAGATAAAGATATAGAAAATAATAATAAATGGAAAATACCAAATGGATTTAATACTGGAATTATGGTTAAAAATAGTTTAATCAAACATAAAAAAGTACCATTAATAACAGAGAATAAAAAAAATATAACATGGTATACTTGTGGACCCACTGTTTATTCAAACACCCACATTGGACATGCTAGAAATTATATGTCTGTTGATATTATACAAAGAATTCTAACAAATTATTTTGGTATCAATATTACACATGTGATGGGTATGACTGATGTTGATGATAAAATTATAAATAAATCAATTCAAGAGAAATCAACTATCGATGAAATAAGTAGAAAATATGAATATGAATTTATAAATGATATGAAATTATTAGGTGTATGTGTTGAATTTATATTTGTAATTTACATTTAAATTAATATTAATTTTAAAATTAAAATCATAAAGATTAAACCACCTTTATTTACAACTAGAGTATCAGAACATATAAATGACATTATAGAATATATTGGTAAGATTCAAGATAATCAACTTACTTATCAATCTGGTAAATCAGTTTTATTTGATGTTGGTAAATTTGGATTTGCTCGTTATAATATATTGAGAGAAAATAATGTGAATACCATTAGTGATGATAATTTAATGGATAAAAATAAAAAATCTCTCGAGGATTTTGTACTTTGGAAGGCATACAATGAAAAAACAGATATAGATGGTAATGGTAATCCAGTTTATTGGGATTCTCCTTTTGGTAAAGGTAGACCTGGTTGGCATATTGAATGTTCTGCAATGATAAAGTAAGTTTTTTATTGTTAATTAATAATTTATATATTAATAATTAAAAATGAATAGTTCAATATTTAAAGATAAATTAGATATTCATTCAGGTGGTATTGATTTAGAATTTCCACATCATCAAAATGAAATAGCACAATGTGAAGGTCACCATTCTACTTGTAAAGATCCAGAATATCAATGGGCCAACTACTTTTTACACATTGGTCATCTTTCCATTCAAGGTCAAAAAATGTCAAAATCCCTTAAAAATTTTATTAAAATTGAAGAGTTTTTGGAAAAATACTCTGCTTCTCAAATGCGTTGGTTATGTCTTTTACACAAATACAATGATCCTCTAAGTTTTTCTGAAGAAACTATGAATAGATGTATTGAAAAAGAATTGAAATTTTTAAATTGGTTTAAATTAATTAATGTAATATAATAATATGAAATATTTATCAATTTATTAATTTACTAATACTAAATATTTTAGATTAAAATCCAAGAAAAGGAAAAAGAATTCAATATATCAATTAAAAGAAAATATAAAGAAACTAGACAATTATTTGAATATTTCAATTTAACCAAAACATTGGTAGAAAATGATTTATTAAATGATTTTGATACGCCAAATGCTATTGAAAGATTATATTTATTGACTAAAAAGACAAATGAATATATTGATATCATAGACACTGATTTACTCTACCATATTAAGGATTACATTGATAATACATTAAATATATTTGGAATCAATTGTAATAGTATAGTAGCAGTAGAAAAGAGTGGTGAAAATCATGATACTGAAAAAAAACAAGAATTTCTTATTGATCAATTAATGAATGTTAGATTAGAATTAAAGAAAATCGTCAAAGAATCAGAACTTTCAAAATCTACGAAATCAAGTTTATATAAAATATCTGATCAAATTAGAGATAATAGTCTCAATGAAATTGGTCTCAGAATTATTGATCAACCAAGTGAAACTAAACCATATACATTAGAATGGCTTGATAAACATCATTTACAATTAATTAAACAACAACAAAAGAATAAAAAATAAATCATTAATAACATTTTATAAAAGAGTATGAACCAAATTAATATTAGTATTAGAATTTAAAGTCCTTTTTTTTTGTTTTTATTCATTTGAGAAATGTATAATCTATGCTACTCAAGCTGGTCCAGTTGATCCAAATACTTGGGTTTATTATGATTTAGTTATCAATGATTTCCAAGGTGTATAAATCACGAGTTTCACCTCCACCAACAACTTCAACTTCGAAATAAACTGAACCTGCCTTTTCAAATTTGTATTGTTTACTAACGAACTCAGCCATTGTGCCAGAGCATGATTCAAAGAGTTTTTTGTAGGCAACATTTTCACAATGTGATTTGGTTGCAATTTCTCTACTTCCATCTGGATGTTCACCATTTTTACCTTCTGGAATTTCTCTAATTACCATTTTGATCTGAGCTTTTGAATCAATGTTGGCTAATACCTATTTGTGGAATGTGATTAATAATTATTATGATAAATCAACCTTAAAAAACAAATACTTACTCTAAAAGTTAGATTCTTTGGTTGAGTGAAATAAAAGCATTGATAGAATAAAGCATTGCTTTCAGTTGAATTCACTCCTCCAGTACCAGTCACTGAATTGGCTGAATTTTCACCATGCTCCACACTTCTTATCATACCTCCAAAAGGTAGCATATCTAAGAAATCAACAATATAAATTCTCTTTGACACTGGAAGACGGTATTTATATTTGTCAAAATCCGATTTATCATCCAAATAATTAGTAAGACTAAAGGGTTCATTTTCAGATTTTGTTTCAATTACTTTTCCTTCTTTGGTAGTTAGTTGGAGCCAAATTTGATTGAAATTGTAACGAGTGAGATCACCATATGTCATTTGAGCCAATAATGGTCTATAATCACATTTGAATTTTCTTGGTTCTATTGCCATGCCATCCAATATCATTTGGGCATGATATGAATGGTCATCTTTTGGAGGATTGAGCTTTTTAAAGAATTTACTATAATAACCATGAGCCAATTCAATTGTTTCATGGGCTTTATATGCCATCGATTTGATATCACCAAATCCATTTATAGTTTTTTCAGGTAAACCCCAATCAAGACCATGGAAATGAGTATCACGCAAGAATGCAATATACATAACCACTGTTTGGAGATATAATTTGCAAAGTAAGTCAATTTTGTCTTCTCTACTAAAGAAAATCAAACATTCCAATAATAAATTTCTAAATGAACTATAAATTTTATAAATATAAATAAAATATTAGGTTATAAAAAAAAATAAATTAATAAGTGAGAAAAAAGATAAAGATAAAGATAAAAAAATACATACACATGATTTGCAGCCATATACCTTTTAACAGCTTCTGAAGTTGGTTTACCTTCTTCCTTTTCTGAGTCATAGATTAATTCAATTTCAGTAAAACCAAAACCGGCAGAACATAACGATTGAAACTTTGATTCACAAAAATTTACAATTTCCTGATCGATTTTCTTGTCCATTTTCTTTTCCATATCAGTAATGAGCTTTTTCATTCTCTTTTCAAAATCAGCTTTACGGAGATATGGATCTTCAACTGGGAATGCTCTATAATATAATTATTCAATGTTAATGAGGGTATTCGCTTTTAAAAATATAAATTTGTGTAAAAGGTACAAACTTTTTCCAAAAAATTGAAAATACAGAGTTAACAAGACCACCAACTACTGGAATACAATCGATGGTACCTTTAACAAGCTCCATGTAATCATCACTATCTAATTTGTACTCATCACCCAACACTTTTCTTCCAAGGGCGGCTAAAGGACAAAATTTTTCAACAACTGTTAAATCTGGTTGACCTAAGTAAAATTAAGTAAAATTAATAATAAATAAAAATAAAGAAAACAATGGTTGGTTTGATTATTTACTCATATTTTAATCACTATTATAATTATTATTTACACTATTAAATAATTTTTGTACCTATTTATAAAGAAATAGTAAAAAAAAAAAAAAATTCAAAATTAAAAAAAAAAATACAAATAATTAAAAAAAAATATTCCTCACCTTACCGGGGTGTTCTATTTTAAGAGATTTGGTTTAATGGGATGTTCGAACATCTAACTTTTTGGTAGATTAATGATTTGTAACTTGGTAAATCTCAAGCACTTTAACACAGATTTATTACAATAAACAATTCTGTTGAAAACATGATAATCACCCCTCTCCTCACAATGAAATCTTCCTATTCCTATAATGCTCTTTCAAACACCACTTGTCTCACTAGAAAACAACTCTCCCAATTACCCCCTCTTTGAACATCAACTGAATCTAGTTTCTACACCCCAACAATAAATACATTTGTGAATATGGGTGTTATGCCCCGTCCCAACATTTGATTATATTTTTCTTTTTTCTTTTTTTTTTTTTTTTTTTCTTTTTTTCATCGAATTTGACATGAGCAAAATAGATCAAATAATAATAGATTATATTGGATCAGATAATTTCAAATGTAAATGGAATCCACCTAATTTGTATCGAGATAGGACAGCACAACAATATGCAACAGATTTAGCAGATTTTATTAAAAAATATAGTTTTCTCTTTCAGATAAGATCATTGGATTTCTTTGTATTGGATGTATGGAGTAAACTAATACCAGAGGAATGGAGAGACCCTCTGTTGTCAATGACAGATACAGATGCAATGCAGTTTCACAAGGGTACTGTGGTATTGGATACCTTTCCTCAGAGTTTAAAAGAATTTATCCACCAAGCAGTGTCGTTATGGATGCCTACCGGCGTGCACAGGGCAGATGAGAGTCAGTGGTCGCTACACAGCTTTTCATTAGAGACCTTGTTTATTGGTATGAGTGAAAAAAAGATTCACGAGATCAAGAGAATGGCAGAGATTGTGCATTCGGTTGCTCAGGTATTACAGCCAACTGAAATGTTGGATATTGGCTCGGGTGAAGGATACTTGACACAGGTGCTCTCACATCAGTTCAAGTACAGTATATCAGCAGTCGATTGCTCACATTCATTTATTCAGGGCGCAATGAAAAGACAATCATTGATAGAAGATCAAAGAATATCCAAAGAACTCAAAGAAAAGAATATAGATAAAACGACTATAACAAATACAACGACAACAAATAATATAACAGCCAATCAAAGAAAAGAACTGAAATCAAATGAGAAAAAGGTGTTGATGAAAGAGTTGAATATCACTTCACCAAACATGTGTGTAGCAACCATTCATCCCGATATGAAAGGTGACGATTTCATAGACCTTTTAAACAACAACAACAGCAGCAAGAATTACGAATCTATGATGTTGCTTGGTCTGCATACTTGTGGCAATTTACCAGCGACAATGATTCAAAACTTTATTGGATGTAATCATATCGATTCGATTATAGATGTAGGCTGTTGTTACTATAAAGTTGACGGAAATCATGTGTTTTTATCAGAGCACTGCAAAAGCCTCGACTTGGTGTTGGGTCCAGCTCCGCTCAAACTCTCTTGTGAAGCAACCGAAAAGAGTCAAGCCGATCAGGAATCCTTTGAATACAGCAACAGAGTACATTTCTATCGGGTCATTTTAGAGACATGGCTTAAAAAACAAGTATTTAATAACAGGAATCATGATTTCACTATACGTAATCTATCCAAAACTCATTGTGCAACCTTTGAGTCCTACGCAAAGGCATCCATCGCCCGTATCAATCGACTCCAACAACAACAAGATTCCAACGCAGTGCATCCCGACATCACTTTAGATTCCCTGATGGAGTTCTACAAAGAAAACAACTTCAACACCGACGAGCGTCAAAAACAAGTATCTATATTTCTCTTGCTCCGTGGTCTCCTCAGTCCTGTCATAGAGTCGCTCATTGTCTTGGATCGTTGGTTATATCTAAACCAATTCAGCACCACATGTAATTCATTCATCACTCCCATTTTTGATAAAAATCTTTCTCCGAGGAATTTTATCATTATTTCATATAAATACCCTATTGTCAGTCGTAAAGACGACAAAGACGACTCGATTGTAAATCAAGATATTAAAAAATAAACCACACACGCACCCCTTTCTTTTTTTTTCAATAAATAATTTACCCCCCACCTTGACTAATTATTTACAATTCTTGTCTTTAATTTATTTAAAACTTGGGGGTTGAGAAAAGACAAAACATTATGGATAGAATCTTAAGTTTATTATTTTTTTGTTTTAATAAAAAATAAAACTTATACCAAAGATGGATGAATATAATAATCAAATGGGTAATATGATAAATAGTATGGCCCAAACTACTTTTAATAATATTGCCTATGCCTATAAACATGATGTAATTCCAAGAGAATTAGCAATGGAATGTTTATCTTTTATGTTTGGAGAAAGTAAAGCAAAAAGATATATGGAAAGATTAGATCAATATGAAAAGACACCACCCCCTTTGACACCAGATTTTAATGTAGAAGATGTTTTTCAACAATGTCGTGATTTTAAAGAAAAATGGGATCAATTTAAAGATATAATAGATATGGATCAAATCATACAACAATAAAAATTAAAAAAAAAATTTTTAAAAGTTGTAATAAAAAAATATATATTTATATAAAAGAGGAAAAGACAATGATTTTTTAATTTTTTGGAATGTTATGATTTTGCTCATTTTTGAGGTACAATCTGAAGATAAATATGGTAAAAAATTTTGGTAATAAAATTATTTTTACGAAAGAACGTAGAAGTTAGAGCTCAATTTAATAAAGTTGTAAAAATTTAAGATTAAATGGATTATAAATACTGCGAAAGAAAATTTTTAAAAGTAATTGTTAAAACTTGAATTGAAATGTCTAGTCTCGCTCTATTTCCCAAAATTTAGAAATAAAAGTATGGGAGGATATACCAAAGGTATTTGAATCAAACAAAGAAATTAGGGAAGTAATCAAAAATAATACCCAAGGTTATGAATCTATTAATATTGCAGCCACAATGAATCAACTGGCAACTGTATCTCAGTTGCTCAGAGCCGCTAATGCAGCTGCTCATAGTTTTCCATGTTCAGTACCAATTGGTGATATTTTATCAAAATATCAAACTTTGGTAAATGAAACAGTGGTTGTATCTTCAGAATTTGTCCACAATTCAATTTCCGTCATCGATCAACACAAACGTGCATTACGAATGGCTGAAAAGTTTCCAGATAAGGTTCTCAAACATGTTGGCTTCATTAGCTACCAATCTCTGTCAAGATGCTGCCAAAGCCATTAATGTTGTAAATGAAAACTATGTAGAAAAAACACAAGAAGAAAGGGAAAATAAAAAAAAACAAACACAAGAAGAAGAACTCCAAGCAAGTCTTTTAAGTGATCTAAAGGACTTGGAAAGGCAAATTTCTCAATTTAAAAAACAAGCCCAAAAGTATGGAAGAGATGCTAAATCTGAAAGAGAAAGATCATTTTTTTTAGGTGCGGTATCTGTTGTTAGTAATGCTCTTGCTTCGGCTTATTCACCAATAATGGCTGTAGGAAATGTTCTCTTATCAATTATGAATTCTTGTGATAACTCATCTGAATCCCCAATAAGTAGTAACACAGAATCTGCCAGTGACAAGGTTCTAGAGAAAAAAGAATATTTAAACAACTCTTTACAAAGGTTAAAACAACAACTTAAAGAAAAAAAGATGGAAATGGGTAGTCTTGAAGCTCAAAATGAAACTCCAGAGATCAAAGAAAAGATTGATAGGCCGTCAAAGAGATATCAAGTTTAGAGAATGAAATCGCAACAACTCAAAAATTGTTTTCCTCAGTCATAAATGATGTCGCTAAAGAATGGAATTCAAATGCATGGTCCCTTCAAGAAAAAGAAATGAAATATTTACAACTTTATCGTCAATATCAAGATTTACATAGAAAATCAAATGCAGATTTAGCAACAAGTATTGTTAAATTAAAATCATTAAATGATAATGGAAATTATTTACAAGTATCTCTTATATCCTTGGATATAGTCAAAAAGACGATGGGCAAGGTTAAAACCACTTTTGAAAACACTGCACTTTTTTGGAGACAAGTTGCAAAACATTGCTCAAGACTCTCATCTATTGAAAATGTTGAAGATACAAGAGATTGCTTTAAAAAAGATCCTAGCTTTTTTAATGATTTCGTTGATGCTATCAAAGCATCTGGTCTAGAATGGCTCTCTTTGGCTCATATCAACCATATTGCTGCAACATCAATACTACAAGCCAAAGATAATGTTGATAGTGTAATGAATGATTTACCAGATAAAAGTGAAGCTCAAAAAATCATTCAATCTTGTACTAAAGAAATTCAACAAATGGTTCTTGAAGAAAATGTAAAATTGGATAAAGGATCTGTATTACAAATTAAAGATGCGAGATAATTTGGTATTTTTATCTTAAAACTAAATAAAGACCATTGTAGAACTTTTATAAATTTTAGTGTGATGTCTATGTTTTTATCCTCACCATATCCCTAACCTAATCAAATATGTAGCGTGTTAAAAATAAATATATTTGAATGAAATAAAACCATTTTGTCGACTGATGACCTTGGCAATTTTTAATGATTTTTTAATGAAGACATCATTAAAATATGTACCCAACAAATCAATGAAATAAAGCAATCATTCGACGAAAGTAAAGGAGGTGCCTATTAGAAATTAAATTGAATAAGGGCAAATATTTTTTAATGATTTCTCATTAAAAAACATTCACCATGAATTTGATTTCTAACAGTCTGGTTCTTCTGAATGTTGAGATCAAATAATTAATAAATATTTTCTTCGCTCTCTGCCTTTTTGCAATCACTATTTTTCTTTCGTTTTTTTTTTTTTTTTTTTTTAATTTTTTTAATTTTTTTTCAGCAGGATAGATTTTTTTTTTTTCAAAAAACTCTCAATGGGCGTGGGTGAGATTTATTTCGAAAAGCAAAAATAACAATAAAATTCACACTATACGCACCACTTTTAATATACATATCTATTACATTTGATCAAATTATTTTAGTAAAAACACACACATACACAACATACACACAAAACTATAGATAACCAATAGGATGCTATTAACAATCACCTTACAAGTTGATCCTATTAATGGTAATACAGGAGGTGGTAATTCATTGACCGCATCAAGCAATCTAGGTGGTACAACTACATTGACTAAATCACAAAGAGCATCAATCAATGTATCAACACTACACACTAGTTCAGGATCAAAAACCTATAATCTTGATGCAAATTCATCTTATAAAACTGTATTTTTAGCAATTTGTCAATTATTTGGTATTTCAGAGGCAAACAGTAGTGAATATTGTCTACAGATTGAATCAAATAAAAAGTATCTCAATTGGCCACCATCCCAAGATGAATTTAAAAACAAACAAATCATTAAATATCTATTAGAGAATGGTGATTCCTCTTTATTATTAAAGTTTAATCCTTCATTTCGTTCAATTAAATGGGTTAGTGCCTTGGGTTCTCAAGATAAAGAAAAAGATATTATATTTCATTTAAAATTTAAATTACAAGTAAGATTTCTTTATTATTTATTATTATCTACTTATTAATCAACTAATTAAATATTATGTATAATATTAGGAACCAGAATTTGCAGAATCATTTATTGAACAAAATGGTATGGAAGGAATATTAAGAGTAGTTACAAATTCAAAGGGTAATGCACAAACCTATGCATTGGCATCATTGAGAGCATGTTTAGAGTATATTAGTGGTATGGATGTTTTAACAAAGACACCACATTTAATCAAACAATTATTTAGTTTAGTAGATTCAAGTGTAGTTGGTGTTGTTAGAGGATCATTGGAGTTGTTATTTGTACTTTGTACTTTTAGAAAAGAAGAAGGTTTCAAATCGATTCATTTGGCTGCCAAATCAACTGCTCAAGCTCAAGGCAAAAAGCCATATTCAGATATAATTAAACTCTTGGATAGCGGAGATTTGGAAACCAAGATTAATGCATTTACATTGTTGAATGTGTTGTTGGACAATTGTCCAAGTAATGAAAAGGTTGCTAAAATGGTAAAGAAATGGGGTGACCTTGGACTAAATGAAAAGCTTCGTACCCTCACTGATATCCAACAACAAGAATTTCAAGTTCAATTGGAAATCTATGAAACAGTATCTGGTGTAAATCTCCGTACTCGTGCTTCAAGATTAGAGGCCATTTGTAAACGTTTGAAATCAAAAATCACTGAATTTGAAGCTCAACAACCCTTGATTGCTATATTAAAAGAAGAATTAAAATTATCTCAACAATTAATTAAAGAAGCTTCAACTGATAGAATATTTTTAAATTGTAATTATAAAGTATATAAAGTATTTGATCAAATTCAAATTATTAATATATAAATTTATTTTAGCACATCCAATGCAGAGATATATGGGACCATTAATTACAAATTATCCAAATGATCTTTCATTTTTAAAAACTACACAAATTGAAAGAGAAAAGACATCTGAATTTGATAAAAGAATTGCATTGGTATCTGAACAATTGAGACAAGAGACTAAATTGGCAGAGGAATTAAAGAATCAAATTATATCTAGTAAAAAAGTATTTGATGAAACTATTATCGATATGACTGTAGAGAATCAAAGATTAACAGCAAGTGAAATTAAATATAAAATGGAATTGGAAGCTTTGAAAGCCTCTGGCTCTTCATCTAGTGGGGGTAGCTCGACAGCAACCAGTGATCCAGCCACTTTGGAATCTTTAAATTTGGCAAACTTGGAAATTCAAAGACTTAAATTGGTCATTGAAGAGAGATTACCACCCAATGAAGCTCAACAACTCATAAGTTCATCATTATTGATAAATTCTGAAAAATTACCAACCTTTACTCCTGTATCACCAGATTCATCTGATTCTACAGACCCTGCTGCTGCTGCTGCTGTTGTTGATGGCGGTGCTGGTGCTCCACCCCCTCCTCCTCCTCCACCTCCACCTCCTCCTGGTGGTGCTGGTGGTCCCCCACCCCCCACCTCCTCCTCCCCCTCCACCTGGCAGCAAAAAGGGTGCACCAGCAGGCCCAGCTAGCATTCAACCAACCAAACGTGTTATTAATCCATCGACCAAGATGAAACCATTGTATTGGAAGAGAATTATTTTAGCACCAACCAATAGAACAGAGTCACTTTGGGACCAAGTTTTAGAACCCACCTTTGATACCAAAGAATTTGAAGATCTTTTCTGTCAAAAAAAGAAAGCCTCCTCCAAACCAACCAACGAAGACTCGTCTGCAGCAACAACTACAACAGAAAAGGTGAAATTGGTTTCACTCATCGATATAAAGAAATCCAATTCTATTGCCTTTATGTTGGCTCGTCTTCCACCCGTTGCTGAACTCAAGAAAGCCATTGATCAAATGGATGCAGCCATCTTACACAAAGAAAACATTAAAACATTGATATCTAATATCCCTGTGGAAGCCGACTATCAATTGATCAAGTCGTCAGAGACACCCATTGCCAACTTGGATCGTCCAGAGAAATGGATTCTCGAAATCTATGGATTCCCTGCCATGAAAGAAAGACTCACTGCTTGGTTATTCCAATTGGAATACAGTGATATGTATAATAATATAAAACAAGTGTTGGACAAACTCTCATTGGCAATCAAAGATACCAAGAGCAACGAAAACCTCAAGAAAATATTTGGTATCATCTTGGTGTTGGGTAACCACATGAACGGTGGTAGCGGTAGGGGCCAAGCCGATGGCTTTAATTTAGAGATTTTAGACACACTCACCTCAACCAAAGACGTAGAGAATAAAGTTACCCTCTTGGAATACGTTGCCAAGATTTCCATGGAAAAGTATCCCAAGACCCTCCAACTTGCTACCGAACTCGACTCTCTCAGCAATGTTCAACTCTCGGTGCAAGACATTCAAACCGATGTCAATGATCTCGAAGGCCACCTCAATATCGCCAAAAACCTCTCAAAGAAAGCCCAAGACACCCTCGAAGGCGGTGCATTGAGTAAATTCAAGTCGGGTATCTGTCAATTTTTAGAAACTGCCGACAAGGAGGTCACCTCACTCAAAGACGCCCAGAAAAAACTCGTTGAAGAGTTTTACGGCCTCGTTGAATTTTTCGGCTACACCAAAGGCCAAAGCTCCTCCATGACATGTCAGCAATTCTTTGGCTCCATTTATTCCTTTGCCATGCTATTCTCTAAACAATGTCAAAAGATTGAAAAAGAAAGAGAGAATACCAATAAAATGCAAAATGCCACAGGCAATGAAAGTAAAAAGATTGCTGGTGGTGCTGATCCTCTCGCCGCCCTTGCCAATGCCATCAAGATGGGCCAAACAGGCCTCAGAAAAAGACCACCCGTTCAATCTACCGAACCTGCAATTCAACAACAATAAATAATATTTTTATTAATTAATAATAATAATTGATATCATTGTACTAGTTTCTTATTAATTTGAGAACTAGTAGTCTATTATCTTCAAGAAACTCATTCTCCTGCTTTGATAAGAGAAATGAATAATATTTTTTTTATTTTTTTTTTAATTTATTTTTTTTAATTTTTTTTTTCCTACCACCTCACCCACTTCAAAAACATATCTTTTGGAATTTTTTTTTTTTCAAATTAATATCAATATCACACTGCACCCACACACATTATTATATCATTATTTACACACACACAATATAAACACTACTATTAGTATATAGAATCTCATTTAAATAATCTTTCTACTCTCTAGGTAATAATACACAACAACATACATATAGAATCAATATGTCAATGCTATCATCTTTACAACAAACCATTCACAAAGCTTATGTAAAAACTGTTGAAAAGGTAACACCTACTCTTACAACCTCCAAGTTTATGGAAGAAGGTGTACTTACTCCTGAAGAAGTATGTAATATGCAATATGATGATGAGGATCTATAGATATTAATATATATATACATATATACCATAGTTTGTTCAAGCTGGTGATCTTTTAACTCATAAATGTCAAACTTGGACTTGGGAATCTGGTGATCCCTCTAGAAATGTTCCACATTTACCAAAAGATAAACAATTTTTATTAACAAGAAATGGTATGTGATTCAATATCGAGATAGATTTGTTGGAGATATAATAATAATATTAATTAATAATAATATATTTAGTACCTTGTTATACTAGAGTTAGATCTTTAGAAAATGAATCAAAAGCTCAAATAGCAGATGAAATTAAAATTGATGATGACGATGAAGAAGCCTGGGTTGCACCAAAGACTAATAACAATGATGATTTTGAAGAAAAGTTGGAAAATTTAAAAATTGATAATACTTCTACCACAACCACCACTACTACCAATAAAGACACAGATAAACCAAAACCAACAACATCAAATGACGATGATGACGATGAAGATGATGATAATGATGAAATTCCAGATATGGATGATTTTGCAGATGATAATTTAGTCGAAGAAGAAGATCCTGTAAGTATTTGATCAAATGAATGAATCAATGATGATCATATACTCATATATCTAATAATTATAATTATAATAGGCTACATTATCTAAAAATAAATCAAATGAATCAAAAACAACTAGTTCCTCAAATACAACTACAACTACAGCAGCAGATGATGATAATATTTTACGTACTCGTACCTATGACATTAGTATTACATATGACAAATACTATCAAACACCAAGAGTTTGGTTATTTGGTTATGATGAAAATAGAAAACCATTGAAACCAGAAGAAATTTTCGAAGATATCTCTGAAGATCACGCTCACAAGACTGTTACCATTGACTCTCATCCTCATCTTGGTATCTCTTTTGCCTATATTCATCCATGTAGACATGCTGCCGTTATGAAAAAACTCATTGACAAACAATCTGAAAATGGTAAAGAACCAAGAGTTGATCAATATCTCTTTTTATTCTTGAAATTTATCTCTGTTGTTATTCCAACCATTGAATATGATTTCACTCTTGAATTTGATACATAAATATATATGTTTTTTTTAGATATAATATCTTTAATAATAATAATAATAATAACTTAGCAATTCATATAATAGATCACCACACACACAAAAGTTGATATCTTATATTATCAATCAATAATTACACCCCCACCACCCACCATAAATATCATCAAAACTAGGAATAACAAATCAAATTACAGAAATAGAATCATCATCCCAAAAAAGAATCTTCTTTTAGATTTTTTTTAAAATTTTTTTGTCAATTGTAATTTTCTATCGCCTTTTTCCAAAACTCATCATCATATATGTAAAAATATAAAAAAATAATAAAATTGAAAATTGTATAAATAAGATCATTTTTAAAAAAAAAACAAAGTTATTTGTAAAGACATCTTTAGTAATCACATAACATTTTTGTGTTTTATGCATACCATTTTTGTTGCTTTTGGTATGAGGTAATCCTGTTTATATTTTTTATTTTTTATGAAAAATTTGTCTGTCAAATCCTGTGATTTCTTTACAATTTTTTGCAATTTTTTGAAAAAAAAAAAAGAACATCATAACTCTAGAAACCAGGTCAATCTCTGAATTTAAGGTGGAGAGATTGGTTTTCATTATTCATATTAAATAGTCATAGTAGTAGTGGTAACACATAAATCTATCTCTCACAAACACATACACTCACTATAATTCGTCGTATTGATAATTCTTATTATCTTACTTTTGTGTAAATCCAATACTATATATCAAAGGAACATTCGTTTTTGATTTGCCGTTTTTTTTTTTTCTCTCTGAGCGTTCTTTTTTTTTTTTATTTTTTATTTTTCAAAATTTTCAATTTTCTCTCCCACACACACCATCAAATTTTTTTATTTTTTTTGATTTTAGCAGCTAGGTTATTCTCTCTCACACAAGCAGAAAATCCACGCGCACGCCCCACTCACTCTTTTTATTCTATCTTTTTTTTAGTTTAGAATAATAATAGGCACAAACACAAACAAATAACAACAACAACAACAACAACAGCAAAGAACACACACATCTTTTGTATATAGTCATTTTGTTTTGTTTTGTATAGACATATATATTATATTGTATAACAAACACAGATCAAAGAATGGGTCAAGATGAAAAGAAATCACTTCTTGCCAACCAAGATGGTGGCCAAGATGATGTTGAAATCAGTTCAGGTGAGGGAAAAAAGAAATCGTTAAGAGATTATATACCCAAACTATCAAAAGAATCAATCACAATTTTAATCTATGTAGTTCTCTATATCACATGTGGTGTCATTAACAGTGTCTTGTTAAAACAAGTTATGAATACTTTTTCAAATTATGGTTTCTTTTTAAAGTATGTATATGCAGATAATGAATGATGATTCATCAATGAGATAGATACATGTACAAAAAAAAAAAAAAAAAAAAAAGATAATATCTACTTTTAGAAAAAAAAAAAAAAAAACTACGAAAGAAAAAAAAAAAAATTATCATATGATAATGCAATTCATTATATTACTATTAGTCAATTAACAAATTTTGGTTATATTCCAATTTTTGGTGTAGCAGTAGCTTATAAGATGTTTTTCACAAATGATATTCCCAAAGAAACTAGACAATTTCCATTATATAAATTCCTTATTATGGGTGCCTTGGACGCAGTCACTGGTTATTTTGTCGTTATTGGTGGTATTTCCACCAGTGGTCCACTCCAACAACTTTTGAATCAAGCCATTATTCCAATCACCATGTTGGTCTCATTCTTTATTCTTAAGGAACGTTACAGTTGGATTCAATTGGTTGGTGCCGTTGTTATTGTAGGTGGTGTCGTCACCTCTTTGATTCCATCACTCACCGGTGGAGGCAATTCAGGAAACAAACCATTTTGGAATTTCTTTTATTTGATTTCCATCATTCCCTATGCCTTTTCCAATGTCTATAAGGATATTGGTTTCAAGGCTGTCGACGATATGGATGTATGGTATTTACAATACTGGGATTGTGTTTTCCAATCTATCATTGGTACCATTTTGTTCCCCATCAATGCTGCCCTCCCACCCCCCGCCACCATTCCATTCAACTCGATTGGTCCATCACTCAAGAACGGTTCCCTCTGTTTGGCAGGTCACAACAACATCCTTGCCACAGACTCTACCTGTGGTCCACTCACCACCGACCCAATGCCTTGCGATAATTGCCATAATGCCTGGATCATCATTCTCGTCTACATGACCATCAATGTCATCTATAACGTTTTCATTCTTTTGGTTATCAAATACGCCGGTGCCACTGTTTTCTCTATTGCCAACACTCTTCGTCTTCCACTCACCAACATTGTTTTCTCTCTTAAATTCATTATGGGCAAACAAGTCGTACCATTCTCTGGTCTATCTATAGCGGGTTTGATTATTATTTTAGGTGGTCTCACTACATATCGTGTCGGTTCCACTATAAAGGCTAAAAAGGCTGGTGCTACAGAACAAGTTCGTTTCATTCCAGGTATGGGTCCTGCTGGTGTTGAAGGTATCGTCCCAATTAGAAAGAAATTTATTGAACCAAAATCTCAAGAACATCTTAGAAAACAATTCTTTGGTAAACTTGGTATTAATATTCCTGAAGATAGATATAATAAAGCTCATATTAATGATGCTTAAAGTTAATTAATCAATTAATTAATAATCAATAATAATCAATAATTAATAATAATCATATCAACAACTCAAAAATTCAATCAAATTCATCTATTCCATCAACAAACAACAACAACAACAACAACAATTAGATTTAGATCTAGATCATATATCTCAACTCCTTACTCCCATCTTTTATTTATTTGTAAATTATAATGGTTTTGGTTTACAAATTTATAGGAAAATAGAAAAGAAAAAAAAAGAATTACTATAAAAGTAATAATTGTAATTTAGATTACTTTTGTACTCTTTTATATTGTTTTTCTTTTTTTTTTTTTGTCACACCCATATATATCTAAAACTCCCTTTCCCCTCTCTTTTAAAAAAAAACTCTATGATTCTGTTAGGAATCATGTAGAATAGCTTAATAAAACCAAAATTAATTTGACATATATAATTTCTTTTTCTAGTGTTTTCTATTTACATTTACATTTACATATTGTATCTATACCAACATTTGTCATATGATCTCTGATGACGTTTTTTTTTTCTTTTATGCAATAATTAATATTTATTTAATTTTAATTGTTTGCTTTTTTTTGACAAAAATCTTGATTTTTTTCTAAATTTGAAAATTAGAGTGATCATGAGAGGCAACAAATGATGAGATCACCATTGTTGATGAGCACACACGCAACAAGAATTAAGGAGCAAACGAAAAAATATTGCAAAAATATAAAATGGGGTCATTTTCATTAATTTCGTGAATTAAATTAAATTTTTTAAATTAAAATTTTAATCATTACACATCTGTTTTTTATATTTATATATCCATCTATTTTTTAGTTTAAAGTTTATATTATTATTTTCATATTACATGTATATGAAAGCTACAATTAGATAAACATGTTAAATGCAACAAAATCATTATTTAGACCCTTAAAAGGATCATTTTTAAACTATACTGGTAAACTTGGTGAGGCAAAGACCACCAAGCCTAGAATAGTCATATTGGGTTGTGGATGGGGATCTTATGCCTTTTTAAAAAAATGTATGTAGAGTCATTAAAACTTTTAGGTTTAAAACTAAATATTAATAGATTTATACTATATAATTAGTAAAAACACATGACTATGAAGTTACAGTTATATCACCTAGAAATCATTTCTTATTTACACCATTATTGGCATCTACGTCTGTTGGAACATTGGAGTTTAGATCCATTGCTGAACCAATTAGAAATACAATTAAAGAGAATTTCAATTACTTGCAAGCGGCTTGCACTGAAATTAATCCAACGACAAACACTATTAGTTGTGTATCGACTCTACATAAAAAACCATTTGAGGTTCAATATGACAAGCTCATTATTGGAGTCGGTGCAACAAATAATACATTTGGTATTCCAGGCGTTGAAAAATATGCACACTTTCTTAAAGAGTTGGATCAAGCTAGAACAATTAGAAAAAAGATTATAGAGTGTTTTGAATTTGCTTCGTTGCCAGATTGCTCGGTTCAAGAGAGAGAAAGATTATTGTCGTTTGTGGTGGTTGGTGGAGGCCCCACTGGTGTCGAGTTTGCCGCAGAGTTGAATGATTTCTTTTTAGAGGATCTAACTAGATTCTTCCCAAATGCTCCCGTAAATGAGGTCAAGATCACTTTACTAGAGGCCAGTGGAAAGATTTTGTCGGCATTTGATGAAAAATTGGTAAAGAAAGCTTTGCTTAATTTTAAAACCAGTGGTGTCAATGTTCAAACCCACTCTGGTGTTAAAGATGTTTCCAATGAACGTGTATTGCTAAACGATGGCACAGAGATCCCATATGGGTTACTTGTTTGGAGTACAGGAAATAAACCTATTCAACTAATCAATGAAAGTAAACTGGAAAAAGACAAACATGGTAGATTGTTGACAGATGGTTATCTCAGAGTTAAATCACATCCAAATATTTTTGCATTTGGTGATTGTGGTCAAATTGAAGGAACACCATTACCCGCTACCGCAGCTGTAGCCCAACAACAAGGTCTTTACCTAGCAAAAGAGTTTAATAAGGATCCTTCAGAGGTCTTGTCTCCATTCAAATTCCATTTTCTTGGTATGTTGGTTAATATCGGTAGACACAATTCTTTATTCCAAACCAAAGTTATTGATTTCTCTGGTTTCTTTGCTTTCTTATCATGGAGAAGTGTTTATTTAACTAGACTGGGCTCGATTAGAGCTAAGTTCCAAGTTCCTTTTGATTGGACTAGAACTTTATTATTTGGTAGAGATATTAGTCAATTTTAAAATCATAATAAAAATAAACTATTTTTTTTATTTTTTTTTTTTAATTAGAGACAGAAACATTACGTATGGTAAGATTAATTATGTGTTAACTTTAGATGAATTAGCTATTTAAAAAGTTAGAGTTTAAAATATTTAATAATTAACACATTTTTATGACACTTACTACGCAAACAAATTTTTATTTTTAGAGATCTATATTATAAAATTGACCCTCTTTCTAGTAACATACAAGTTGAATGATCTTGAATCAAATTAATATGTGAAATATCAATAAAAATATAAATATAAATACTATTGGAAAGTTTATTTTTTAGAGCATATTTAAAAATGAATAATATAATTAAAACTATACTTTTAATAGTAGTTTCAATTCAATTGGTAAATTGTTTGACAGTTTCTCAAGAAGCAAGTTCATCAATAGAAGAAATAGTTGCTAGTTATGGTTATCCAATTGAAAAACATTCAGTATTAACAACTGATGGTTATATTTTAACAGTACATCGTATTCCTTTTGGAAAAAATGGAAAGACCAGTAATAATAAACCAATTTTATTACAACATGGACTTTGTGATAGTTCATTTACTTGGATATTTAATTTGCCAGGTTATGGATTAGGTTATATTTTGGCCGATCAAGGATATGATGTTTGGATGATAAATTTTAGAGGAAATGCTTATAGTTTAGGTCATACAAAGTTTACAGATAAAGATTCAGCATTTTGGGATTTTTCTTTTGATCAATTGGGATTATATGATACACCAAATACAATAGATTATATATTAAGACAAACTGGGGCAACCAAATGTGCAATTGTTGGCCATTCACAAGGGAATCAAGCTGCTTGGATATCTTTTCTCAGAGTTGCTGGATTTTCCAATAAAGTATCATATGTTGCAGCTCTTGCACCAATTTCAACAATTACTAATATGCGTAATGACTTTTTCAACGTAATGGCTGAACTTCATGTTGATGGTGCATTGGTAGGATTAGGATTCCAAAGATTTTTACCTAAGCCTTCTACTCTTAGAAAAGAGTTTATTCTCTATTGTGGACTATGCAAAAGATGTTGTGCCACAGGCATCGAGATGTTGGTTGGTCCCCATAATGGACCATTTAACGATACTAGAAATCCAGTTATATCCGGTCACGAACCTGCAGGTACTAGCTTGAAAAATATGCAACATTTCTCTCAAATAAAGAGAAATAAAAAATTCCAAATGTTTGACTATGGTAAAGATAACCAGAAAATGTATAAACAATCGTCCCCTCCAGTCTATGATCTCACCAAACTTCCTAACAACTTAAATCTTGCATTCTTTTATGGAAAAGAGGATGTTTTATCCACTACAACAGATGTACAGATTCTTATCAATCAACTTCCAAAAGGTGTATTAAAACACTCTCAATTGGTAGATAATTATGCCCATATTGATTTTGTTTGGTCTCTTGATGCCAACACTTTGATCTATTCAAAAATAATTGAACAGTTAAAAGTATATCATTGAAATAATACTTATATAAATATATGATATTATGATTACAATGAAATAAATAAATGATATGAAAAAAAAAACATATACACCCACACAATTGTGTGTATCTGTAGATAATTAATTTTTATTTTATTTATTTCACATTACTTTAACCCTATGAGAATGCATAAAATGAAATCCCCGGTATTGGTATTATTACTATTGATTCAACTAATTAATGCAAATCAAGATAAAAATGAATTAGATATTTTATTGGAATCTAAATTAAATTTAGAGGAATTGATTCAAAGTCATGGATATCAAACCGAAAAGCATTACTTAACTACAGGTGACGGATATATTCTGACAATATTTAGAATTCCATGGGGAATAAATGGAAAGGGGAGTAAAGATAGAAAACCTGTAATATTACAACATGGATTACTTGATTCTTCATTTGGGTAGGTGTTTATTCACTTGTAGTTTCATTTTATTTTGTACTTATCATAATACATTAGTTGGGTTGTAAATCTACCTCATCAAAGCTTAGCTTATATATTGGCAGATCAAGGATACGATGTTTGGTTAATGAATTTTAGAGGGACAACTTATAGGTATGTAGTGGTATTGATTATAAACAATTTATATCTCTTACTAACTCATAGATACTATGTAAAGTTTAAATCATACTAGATTTGATAGTAAAAAGGATAAAGAGTATTGGCAATTCTCTTTTGATGAAATGGCAGAATATGATACACCTTATTTGATAGACTATGTTTTGGAATACACGGGTGCGAGTCATGTCGGGCTTGTGGGTCATAGTCAAGGAACACTGGTTTCTTTTCTATCATTTCTAAAGTTTCCAGAACTAGCATATAAGGTATCACTGTTTGTCGGACTTGGGCCAGTAGGCAACTTGACACACATGCAGAATCCTATTCTTAAAGGCTTGGCTAGTCTGCATTTCGACGGTCTGCTCTCATTCCTGGGCATCAACCAATTCCTGCCGTCACCCAAACTCTTTAGAAACCAGTTTATCAATGTGTGTAACATATGCAATGGATGCTGCTCGACAGTGATTGAGATGCTGGTGGGGGCATCCCACAGACAAAACTCTACCCGCGTGCCGCTGATTGCCGCCAACGATCCCTCGGGCACGTCCATGATGAACATGAACCATTTCACGCAAATGTACCGGTCGGGTGTGTTGAGAATGTACGATTACGGGGCCAAAGAAAACAAACGCCACTATGGCACATCCCTTCCACCTCTGTACGACTATGCACTGTTGCCAAACAACCTTAACATTGTACTCTACTCTGCCGACAAAGACATCCTCACTACTCCCACTGACGTCGACCAGCTCGTTCAAAAGCTACCTCACCCAACTCTAAAGTACTGGCAAATCGTTGAAAACTACTCTCATGTAGATTTCATTTGGGCCATTGATGCTCATCAACTAATCTATCCTACAATCATTGAACAATTAAATGAATATCTTGTATGAATGAATTAATGATAGCCATCATCCAACTGAGTAACAACAAAACAACAATAAAAACAAATAAACATAATGAATATCTCTATCTATCTCTACATAACATGTTTCTATCTTGCGATTAATTAAAAAATCCACTATTGTACTTTAACATATGATTTTTTTTATATTATTTTTTTATTCTATATTACTATAATACTCTGTCCTGTATAAACTATCTATTTACTTGGTTAATTTGAGTTGTTTTTGGAGGAGAGCAGTGTCAAGAGTTACTATAGGATTGTTTAATATGTTAGTATATATGTTATGATGAGTACGATCATTGATCAATAACGAGCTAATGTGTTTTGTATGTTCTCTTATTCTCATGATACAGTTTGTTTGTGTAATATGTTGATGTAATAATGAATGATGATCATATCTATCCCTATTATCATATCATATGTACGAATATTGATCATTCATTACTATCTCTGTATCTATTATTGATGATTGTGCGCTAACAGTATATGTGTGAAAAACAAGATATCTTACAAGTGCTAGATTCTTTGCCGTTAACGTATTCAGTGACGGATGATTCGAATTTTTCTCTGTTGTTAGCGGTGGCTCTGAATGGCTCTTTTAAAGCATTTCTGAGATGAGAAGCACACATGCTAGAGTATTGTAAATAAGTTAAGCCAGCGGCTCTCCAAAATTGACCTGCCATTTCTATTTAATATATATATTTCAAAGTATGATAAATAAAAAATAAGAGGGAAAAATCAAAAAAAAAAGAAAATATTTTTTCACAGGACGCAGAAAAAAAAAACTATGAGAGAGGCATCATTTGAGAAGTTCGGTTTTTACAAAAATTTTCAGTATGCGTAAAAGTGTGCGTGTGGGTGATGATCACATTTTATATTAGATTTCATATAAATACAGAGATAGAGATAGATACCCTGCATAATGAGCACTACACCAACATTGCTTGTCCTATTCATTGGATTAATCGTAGGTTGTTGTTTGGGAATCTATGAAGAAGAGGTAGGACTTCGTGATTGGAGTATTAGAAATATAGGCCAATTGGAATCTGTGTTTGACTATGACCAAGATCTATTGGTTCAATCTAAACTATTGGTTTATAACCAAAATACAAACAATTATACAAATTCCTTTTCATTGGCTTTGTTAGATAAAAACACTGGTATTACAAGTATGTATCATAGGAGATAATTGTTATTGTTATTGTTTATTATTATTGTTATTATTGTTATGATATACTAATATGTTGACATATAGAATGGAGACAATTGATACCAGTTCAAGAAGATACATTTGAACAAATATTGATAAATGATTTAGATAAAGATTGTATGTAATATAGAGTAGGAGATAGTAGTGTCAGTATTTTGATATGATATTAATATTTATATATAGATTTTATTACAATTTCAAATGGTAATATAATTAGATATTGGAGTAGAGTGAATGGTGAGTTGATTTGGAATCAAGTGATTGTTTCTACAAATCAATGCTATCAAGCTTCATTTGTCAATATTGATACATTGAGAGTACTTTGTTTAGATAGTGTAGTGTTTTTATCTATTAAAAGAGGAACAATATTGTCTAGTGCAAATATTGACAGCGAAAAGAACTATCAATCCATTCCAAACACTTTTTATCTATACTATAGAGACACAGACAATAATGTACAATTCTTACCAATCAATTATCAAAATTCAAAGGTTGATACAAGTAAGAGCAAGCATAGTGTATCTTTGGATTTGGCAGCTGGCGATCAAGTCACTGGTCACTTGGCTTTGGAGGGAGCTATCGTGTACACTAGCAGTGCAAACAATATACACGTATTGGATATCCAAGAGGAAAAGAACGGTAATGCTTTAAATGTCGAAAAGCAAACCATTGCTCTATTCTCGTTGATCAAGGAGCAAGGTATCTCTATTGTGGGTGTCGACTCTGTCTACCCCGACAACAGATTCACCGTCGTTCTCTCAAACAAGAGTAAACTTTTATTGGAATACACAAACAGACGTTTATCTGTCATCACTATGATTGAACAACACTATGTAATGGTCAGACCATCGTTATCAGGTCAACAACAACAATTATTTATTGGTTCAAACAAGAGTGACGGAAAGATTGAGTTGGCTTTGGCTACAGAGAGTGCCAAGAACCCTCAACCCCTTCCAATGGGAATCAATACCACTGTCAATGGAGACATAGAGAGTATATTCTCTACAGACAAACAAGGCTACTGTCTTGTCGTCACCAACGATTGGGCTATTCATATGATCCAATATTCAAGCAGAGCCGACGAGCCACCCATCCTCTTGTGGACAAGAGAAGAAAGCTTGTCGTCTGTTTTGGCTAGTGAGATTATCGATTTCCCTCTCCCAGAGTTGGCCAAGTTGGAAGAGTTTGAATATGAATTCAACTCGACCCAAGGCTTTATTCAACACTTTACCAGAAGAATAACTACACAAATTCAAGATCTCGTATCTCTATTCATGGGCAGCAGTACTGATGCTAATAAAGATGTCATTATCAACCAAGACAATGGCAACAAACAACGTACACCAAAGATGATTTTATTGACCACATTGGCAGGCAAAGTATTTGGCTTGTCTAGTGACAAGGGCACCATTGTATGGAGCAGATATTACAGCGACTTTGATAGATCCCGTGCCGAGAGCAAGATATTCATCACCAAGAAAACACTCTATTATCCTCCCGAGGCTGCCATTGTGATCTCTACCACCTCAAAGTCGTCATCAACCAAGTCTGTTGTGAGCTTTATCAATCCATTGAATGGCAAAGAGAGCAGCAACAAGATAATCAACCACAACATCTTGCATGCATCCATTTTGCCCATTGTCGATGACCATCACCACCAATTGCTCATGATTGCCGTCGACTACCCACCCAACCAACCCTCACCCATGGTCCAAGTGTATCCCTGGAACGAGTATATCCGTCATCACTCTTTTGCCTCAATGAAAAACATTGTCAACTATTACCTCGTCAACCACACTGCCGCCACCGTACAGGGCTACCGTATCGACAGCATGGCTAATGGATTAAAGGGCCAACTCAAGTCTGACCCCACCTGGAAGATCTCGTTTGGCGCCAACCACCAGATCCTTGCCGTCGGCTCGTCCAACGCCCACGAAATCATTCAATCACCTGCCGTCATCCTCGGCAACAGAAACCTTTTGCCAAAGTATGTCAATAGAAACGTCATCTCTATTGCCTCGTTGGACCCCAAGCTCTCGTTGCTCACCATCACCTTGGTTGACGCCGTGTCGGGCATCACCATCAAATCATTTACCCACGCCCACTCGGCTGCCAAAGTCTCGATCGTGCACACTGAAAACAGTGTCGTCTATGCCCACTATGACCTCACCAGCCACAAGCAACACATCTCTGTCATTGACATGTTTGAAAAGACTGTCGAGTGGACCCAAGACACCTACAGTTCGCTCTCGACCTCCAAGCAAGACATTGCCGCCAACCTTATCATCAAACACAAGACCTTTGATTTTGTCCAAGGCCTCATCAAAACCATGCGTTTGGCCATCACCACCAAAGGCATTACATCAAAGAACGTGCTCGTGGGCACTGTCAGTGGCCAAATCCTCCCCATCGACAAGAAATGGATCAACGCCCGTCGTCCCACCCCCGAAGAGGCCTTGCCCACCGACCAAGAAGAAGGCCTCATTCCCTATGGCCCCAGACTCGCCTTTCCACCCTTTTTTTACATTACATTCAACACCACGATCCCAGCACTCAGATCCATAGAGACCCAAGGCACAGATTTGGAATCCACTTCCATCGTGTTGGCCTATGGCGTCGATGTATTTTGTACTCTTATCGCTCCCTCTTTACCCTATGATATTTTATCCGACAGCTTCAATCACATTGCCCTCATTATCACCTCTATCGTACTTTTAATTTTAACCTTTATTTCAAAGAATTGGAAAGATTCTTTAGCTTTAAAAAAGAAATGGAAATAAATAACATATACATATACATATTTAATATATACAAAAGAATAGTGTTTATTATTATTATCATTACCATACAGGTCTTTTATTACCACTACTATATCCATTACTACTACTATTAGCAGATTTGGAAATTGATTGACTTTTACTTTCAATCTCTTCACCTTTTCTATGGTTTGCATATGGTTGATATCTATTTAAATTTTGACTGGTTGTATAATTCTTTTTCTTGTTACTTTGTATTAATACATTATCTAATTGGTTTTTAGTCATTCCAACTACATCTTTTTTATTATTATTACTATTACTATTACTACTATTGTTATTACTATTTTTATTCTCCAACATATAAAAAGGAGAAGAACTACTTTTTAGAAATATATCTTGATTTGTATCATTTGTAAGAGATTTCTTTTTCATTGTATATTTATCCAATGTATTTGATGTACTAGTTGCTTCTTTAGATTCAGTATCCTCTTGATATACATCGATACTAGAAGATGTATTTAACCATGAATCAATAAGTGATGTAATTTGTTTACCTTTTGTAAATATCTGTTCTTTTTCTTTTTGTTGTTCTTTTTTTACTTGTCTTTCTTCTTGTTGTTCTTGTTCTGGTTCCTCTTGTTCTTGTGGTTCTTGTGGTTCTTTAATATCTACATTATTTATTGGTTGTTTGGATTTAACTTTTTTCTGTTTTCTCTTTGGTTTCTTGAGTTTATTTTCATTATTACTATTGATTGATTCTACAGTACTCGTATCTTTCATTTTTTAATATATCTATAATTATGTGTCGTTCGTTTTTGGTGGTTTTGTGTAAAATTTTTTAATGATTTTTTTAAAATTCTTTGTTGTTTTATTTTTCAAAAATATTTTTATTGTTTCCACACATAACATTTATAGTAGTAGCATTTCACATACAGGCATTACAGGTGCCCATGGTTTGAGATATGAGTCTCATATCTCTCAAACCTAAAAAGGAACATCTGACTTGAGAAAACTATGGGTATTATATAAATAACACCACTTATGTCTTTAGAAAAAGTTACGGTGTACAATACATTCACTGTTGCGATTGACCATTAGAGGAGTTCTATTGTTTAAATTTTTTAGACAGTAGATTTTATATGAAGATGATATAGATTAAATCATCACACTCAAGGTGTTTTAAACGCAAGCACTTTAAAATCAGTGATTGTTAACAGTTTGATAATTCAAAAAAAAGAATACCAAATGTGTAATACTGGGTGAAAATCTCTTAATTGAAATTTCATACCGAGTTGGACATCCCAAATCCAGAATTAATTTTATCATAAAAATTTTGACTGTTTATTTATAAATGCACTTCACAAGCACATATATGGTGTTGTTGGTTATCCGAAAGGTAAATCATTACTACTTTTAAAAGTATATGTGCATATATAGCTATTTAAGAAGATTTTAACTGATTGCACTATGTGATCATATACTAGTTACTATAAACTATAAACTATTCATCAAACAACTTTTCCCCAAGCAACAACAATCATGATAATAAAAAAAAAAAGGGTTTACGGGACCCATATGAGAACATTTTTTATCAACATCAACATCAAAATCGACATATTGTGTAATAGGGTTTGCAAAGGTTAACCAATTGTCTGAAAGCTTGACCAGAATGAATCACATCACATAAACAACCTTTTTTGCTCATATTTTTACATTCACATTTTTCCCCCCACCATTCACCACAATGCAACCCCTCACCCACCATACACACACACTACTTTTTAATTCTATCAATGGGAGGGTGAATATAAAAATGGAGAGCGCATGATCAAATAAGTGTTGTTTCTTTTTTGAAAATTTTGTTGTACACTTATACATATAAAAGAGAGTTAAATATTTTTTCATAAATAAAATGGTAGATTCAGTATTAACTGATGGTGGTGTTGCTGTTTTTGGTACTGATACTGCTGACAATAATAATAATAATAATAATAATAATAATAACACTAATTTTATTTATATTAATAATATTTATAATATAAATGGTGGTATCAATGAAATGTTATCATTATCCCCACCACCCCTATTAGCCAACAATACATCCACTAGTGCTAGTTTAAATACTACTGCTACTACATCATCAATATCAGCTCCAACAACATCATCATCATCAACTTTAAATAGTGATATAAATAATAGTCAAAATAATATGGTAAATGACGACGATAATGATAGTAGTATAGAGAATGATATTGAAGAGGAACAAGAAGAACCATTGGAGTTTATTATTAAGTTTAGATATCCAAAGAGTACAGAGCAAAAAGTAGTCATTACAAGATTAAAGAGATCTCTTTGTTTTAATAATATATATCCATATCATCTTCGAGATTATATACCAAAGAATGTATTTATAGAATCTATTAGAAAAATTAATTCAAAATCTCATCGGTAAATGTTTACAAGCGAGTAAATACAACAAGAAACAAAGTATTAATATAATAGTGATATACTACAATAGACCATTTTATTTTATAATAGCTGTACATTGTATATTACTTTTATTTTGTCTTGGACTTCTGTTGGTGGGTTTATTGCCTAGGATAAACAAAGTGTCGATCGTTATTTTTACAGCGTTGATTGTTGTTTCCTTTTTTTACTTTATATATGATTTGTTGGTGATCAATAGCAGATATTTGCAAAACATTGAATTGGAACTCGATAATCTAAACACCACAACATTTCAATCAGACTCTATCGAATGGAAACTCGTCAAACGTTCTTTTATCGATTTTCACAGAAAAAAAGTGACCAAACTCTGGATAGAAATTAATTTACCCGAAAATGGTCCTGTCAAATCCATCGATGCCTCATGTTTATCATTTTCAGATATAGCTATCTCATTTGATCCAAATGAAATACCCATTGTAAAAGATCATAATTATTATTACTCTATGGATAGTAGTCTTGATTCAAATAGGAATAGTTTTAAATATAATAATAATCATAGCAGCAATACAATCTATCAATAAATTAAAGTAGAAAAATAATTTATATAATTTCCAAGTAACAGAACAGATAAATTTAATTTAAATTGTAAAAAAAGTATATAAATAATTTATTTAGATAGGTTTTTCTTTGTTTTTTTGGATAAAATAATACAAGTTTTTTTTTTTTCTTTTTTTTTTTTTTTCTTTTTTCTTTTTT